>MU223754.1:707378-727642 GCA_018584345.1 Thuja plicata
TGAATAAGTGTTAGTCATACTATGATCACACTGTTCCCCTTCATCATTTTCTTGTTCCTCATTTGCTTTTAGATCCAAGGAAATGACACAAAAATCAGGATTATGAGGGGCATCACAAGCTTCACACAAAGTCTCCTCATTGCAGAAATGGACTGAATTTCTATGAAGGGGGTCTGGAGTCTTATTATCTGTTCTTTCTTTCTTAGGTGTACCAACAGGCTTTCCATCTTTGAACTGAGTTCCATATGGGTGATTTTGCATTCTATTCTGAGGATTGTAATTATTTTTGTAAAGGTTTATTATTTTGAGGAGCTCTATATTCCTTGTACTCTGGTTCTTTCAGATTGCTCTTACTAAACCTGGGATCATCTCTCCTATTCAACTTACCAGACACTCTTCTGTTCATTTCAATATTGACTGCTATCTTGTAAGCATCAGTAAGCGTCCTAGGGTTTTTATCTCTCAGAGCATATCCCATTTTAGAATCATAAGCATTTAAATAAGTTGCCAGACAAACTTCTTTATCTAGCTTTATCTTTTGAAAGAGTTTATGCATAGCCCTTTGAAACCTTGTGTTAAATTCTGTAACCTCTTCATTTTAATTTTTCTTGATATTATTGAGCTCATTCAATAAAAAGCCCTTATTTTTTTTGTCTCCATACTGATCTTTAAATAACTCAATCAACTCATCCATAGAAACAACAGAGCCATTAGCTAGGATTCTAAACCATTCCCTTGCATCTTCCACAAGGAACTGAACAAATAGTTTCATTAGTACATCTTCATGGGTGATATTCAATTCATCAACAAAGTCAATGAACTTTCTTAAGTGTGCCTCACAATAAATCACATTATTACCAGCAAACTTTGGGAGCTTTTCTCCTATGTCACCCACATCTTTAGGAAAGGCATTAGGGTATCCAGGGATACCAACAAAATAAAATTGTTTGTACCTCTCATTATGCAGTGGTTTCCTTTGAAAACTATCATCTTCTTTAGCCATAGTAGCTTTTCCTCTAGAAGATGTATTATTCTCTGGTCCAGAAAAAGAATATTTTGAAGATTTAAAGAAGTCTATCTTCTTCTTCATTTCAATTGTAGCAGCTTCCATTTGGGCCTTTTCCAACATTTTTTCCATGGTTTCCTTTTCAATTCTTAGCTTTTCTAAATCAATTTTTAATTTGGACATTTGTTCAATCATAGGCTTTTGAAATTTAGGCTCTTGATCTCTATGTTCACCCATCTTTTGTTTACCCTTATTTATTTGCAAAATAGAATCTTTATGAGTGAATGGTACTTCTTTACTTTTCTGATACTTCTCTATTTCTTTCGTAGTTTGGTGTTTATGAAGTCCTTTTCTATTGTTATCAAGAGCCTTATGATCACTTCTATTCTTTCTTATTTCTCTTTCCTTTTTCATTTGTTGAACTAGGGCAAGCTGCTTTAAAATAAAATTCTCTTCATTGTCCAACATGTCAGAAGGGTCATCTTTTGAATCTGAACTAGGTGTAGTAATATCTTCTCTTTCATTTGAAGTAGAAGTGACTGTGGGAGTATCCAATACTCTTTCAATAGCCTCCTCATAGTATGAAGTATTTCCATTATGAGAGTGCTAAACAGTATTCCTATCATTTCTGATATTTGTTTCTTCACCTTTTAAATAAGTTTCATCCATGTCAACCTAATTTTTCTTTTTTCTCCAAGAGGCTCCAACTCTTGAGGTCAATGGGATTCCTTCATTCAATACCCTTTCTGGGTCAGTTCTTACTCTTGACCTAGTATTCATTCTGTAAGACATTTATTAATTTTGCACTAATCTCAAAGATTTCCTTTTAGAGTCGCCACCCAATAAATTGGGATAAATGAATAACTATCAAGGGTTAGTATGACAACAACAACTGGGATTTTGTAATACTTTAGATCTTTAACACACATCAAAGATTTCTGAATATTCCTTCAAGACTTTACAATCTCTTTATCCCCAGAAGAGTCGCCAATTTGTTAGAGATTTTTCTTGTATGAATCACAGTGCTTGAAATGACTACTTGAACACCATGCCTTCTAATACTGATTCAGAGACAAGAAAACCCTAATTGCTAAGGACTGGATAAGATCCTTCTTCATTTTTGAGCTCCACATATACTCAGGCAGGTTTTACCTCTCAAGATTGTTGTTTACACAGTATTGGTTGATGTGGACATTGATTTTCTATGTATCTTTTGTTAAACCAACTTATGAATTACCTTGCAAATAACCAAGCATAACCAGCTGCAAGATATAACCATACAAACCATAGTTATAAGCATAACAAGAATCAGTGATACAAGGATTTTCATCCTTCTTCATTTTGTAATAGGAGGGATAACCTAATGATTCTCTCTCGAAGGAATCACTAAAATGGACACTATCCTACTGACATAGGTCCTTAACAAGTTCAGTTTATCTGTTCTTAGTAACAAAGTATTATGATTGAATTGGTTTTGATATCTTGGAATATCTTAGACAAAGATGGATTATTAGACTATTTTCTGGACCAGTGCCTATCCTTTGGGCTATAGAGTCAAATAAGCTAAGATCTCATAGAACCAAAATACAGTAAACTGCCTTACAACTTACATGAAATTAAGGTAAGTTGCCTTACAAATTACCCTGTCACCTTAAAACTATTGTATCAAATCCTTAAACAAAGCAGTATGCTCCTTGAAACTACTCACAAAACTTAGTTCTTTCCTTAAAAGAAACTTGCAAGTAATCAAATAGTTACCTAATAACCAGAATGTTTCAGAATACCTTGTAAACTTAACATAGAAGAGCATACACAGAGAATAAAGAGACAACAATTGAGGAGAGTAAAATTCAACCGTATATTATTTATATGATCCAGATTTTCATACATGAAAGATTATACAACTTCAAAAGATAGACAGAAACCCAGAATATCTAAACTCCATGATATATTATCTCCTTTCCAAAATGTTCCAACATCAAAGACCCTTAACAATTACAACTCTTTTGCTATATATAGGTTTTAGACCATCTTGGAATCACTTAAGGATGGAACAAGATTCGGATGATCAAAGAAAACCTAACCCTAAAGTTACAAGAGAGACAAAATAAAGAGAGAGAAGAAGCGGTGAAAGGACTGAGTCAAAAAGGTATAAACAGATATTTCTTGTTCTTCTACCGATCTGGCAACTACAATCAGATTTGTAGATGGTAGCTGGTAATATTTATGTTGAGTCCAGATAGTTGTGCTCACCTGCTCACCTACATTCTCCTTTTGTAATAACTGTCCCTCTTGTCTTTGAACAGTGCAGTGCCAAGTGTTCACCTTACTCATCATCCGAAATTTTTTCTTCTACGACAGGCTTCTTTTTCTTTGGTGTGGTCATGACTTCCCAAGCCTTTACTTCATCATCTGATGGCCACTTGAAGTCTTGAGTACTCTGTACCTGCACCTTTTTCCTGTCCCATCTAGCATCAGTGATGTTCTTGACATCAAGTAGGAACTTGGTTATATCAGTCTCTGCTTTGAAGGCTTCATCCAATATCTTATTGAATCCATCTATATCAACCTCAGTTCCCAAAACAAAAGCCTCTTCACTAGGCATCTTGCTATCAAACTCACTCTTCCAGGCATCTATAGCCTTTACTTGGTCATCATCTCCCCTTAAGGAAGGAATAAACCTATTGAAATCATTTGAAAAGAGGCTCAATTTTACCTCTATCTGGTTCAATTTTCCTTTGAATAATGAGAGAGCAATGTTAACTCTTTTGATCTCATCTTCAACCTCTATGACTATTGGAGGAAAATATGGTCTTATGGCCTGTAAAGATGATAATTTCTCAAATAAATTTTCCCTAGCAGACCACTTAGTGAAGTAAGGGTTCAGAATGGCAAGGTACCCCATTACCTCAGTATGCAAAGCTGGCAACTTATTATATGTATTGACTACAAAATCAGTTTTGTCTTTTAGAATCTCAATTCTATGTTGTATTATGCCTTTCAATGCCTTAAAAGCTATTGCATTTCCCTTTTCTTCATCCACCTTTTGTTCCATAGCCTCTTCTGACTTAGGCTTATCTTCAATCTGCATTGGTGGTGGTTGTGCAGGCACATATACTACCTCAGGCTTCACCTCCAATTCATCTGTTAATGTCTTGATCAACTGATCCCTGTGGTATAGTTCTATGTGGCACATGTCTCTGTCCTTAGACAGTGCACTTGTTCCTTCCAACAGAGTAGTATACCTTTTAGACAATTGGTTTGTCTTGTCTTCGTTGAGTTGAGCCCAGTGTGTCATGATTTGGGAGATTTCTAAGTCCCCTGTATTTTGTACAGACCGCACCATTTGATTCCCCACCATATTTTCCTGAATATTTACTAACTGGGGCTTCTGGTCTTTTGGGCTTAGGCTCCACATTGAAAAAGCCTGAGATTTTGGGCTATACCCAAATACTTTTATCATGTTTCCTACCTGGACCTCACTAGCCATTTTAAGATCTGGCTGCTTTCTGATTTGGTCTATAATGAAAGCAGATGCTAAATCCCATCCTTCAGCCAACAATATCCCACTTCCCAGCACCATATTCCTGGCATCCTCAAGCGAGATATCCTCATTCTTAGGATCATAATTCTGTAAGGCCACTAGGGCTTCATTTGTAATTGTTTCTTTCCCATCCACAGTTAATTGGGACCTGAGCTGCTCTGTTTTGTGCCACCTTAGGAAGTCTTTAAACTCCTCTATTTTTTCAAAACTATCATCATCTAAGAATTTTTGATGATGAAGCAATCTTTCATCAACACAGGCCCTGAGTGGTATCTCAACTTCATCTTCTAGGTCAAATCATTGCTTCTTGCCTTCCCTGATTGCTTTTCTCAGGTTATGATCATATAACCTGGTGCCAAGTACTAAGGCCTTAGCCTTATCCTTTTTCTTACTTTGTCCTTCCACTGAAGGCTGCCCTAACTCCAATTTTTGCCTCTTTGCGGAAGGCTCCTCTATATCATCAGGCTGGGTGGCAACTATCAGATCTATAATGTGTCCTTCTGCTCCCTGTAATTGTGGAATCTCAGCCATTTCTTTCTCTGAGGCTTGTTGTGGTGAAGGATACATGGGAGGACATGCATAATCACTGTCATCCCCACTATCATACTCTGATTTTGAGTGCTCAGGTGACTGAGCACGTTTATTGTCCAAGACTGTATCCAGTTCCTCTACAAGCACATAATAATTATCTATCATAGCCTTAATCCTATCAAAATATGGGAGATCAGGGTAAAAACCCCCAAACGACAACCCATTTCTTTTTATCTGTGTCTCCAGCTTTAGCAACTCCTAGATTCTCAGTCTTCTCATATGAATGTCATCTTCATCCAAGATATTTCTTGTTGAATCTTCTTCTATGCATTCATAGTGGACATTGGTATTAGGGATGGTAGGAGTATACAACTTCCGAACCCCTGCCATGAAGCCCTCTGGGTCAATGTACCTATAAGGGGCTGCCCCCATTCTGTACTTCTCCAACCATTGACCCACTTCATCAATAGCATTCTTGCCAATTGTAAAATTAGATATTTTGAATTTCCTAGGGGTTATAGTCCCCTTTTTGTGCGGTGCAAAGTGCTCATTATCTGTTAACATCAGCTACGATATGAATTCCATTGTAGCCACTCTCATAGGCACATGATAAGGTAATAAATGAGGTGGGTGAATACACCCATATACTCTGATGATGGTGAAATTCTCCTCTAAAAAGAAATCACCCCAGTTATGATTTCCAGGCCAATTATCTGAATACTCACAGGGCCTGAGTAGTTGTATGATCTTTAATGGGACTCTAGTCCTGCTTGTCCCCAAACTCTGCACAATTAGATACACAATCCAATTTTGGAAAGCACAGTAGTCACAATCCCTAGAAGTGTAATTCCAAACCCTGACCCAAAACTGGATAGGATTTGGTGCTGCTTGATAGAATCTCTGAGGAGATAATTTATGCACATCCATGATTACAAAATTGAAGTATAAGAGAAGGTGCATTAGGACTGAATAATGCAAAAAATTAGGCTCCTTCTCCTTGGGATTCTTTAGTCTTTTCTGGGTTGCAACAAAACCCTCATGCATTTCATCAATTATATGTTGTATGTAATCATAGTTGGTGCTTGAATGCACCTCTTGCAGGTCTAGTACCATCATTAAGATGCCAGCATTGATTCTCTCTTCATCTCCATCTATCCCTAGCACTCTACACAGGGCATAAGCGTTATACTTAATGTAGAAGTGTAGATCCTTATAATAATATAGATACGGCTCAACCATAGGACCTACGTAATTTTTCAATTATTTTAACATATGCTTCTATAATAAGCCTTTTGCAATACCAGGCTTGGAACTATACCTCTTCTCCTGCTTTGTCATGTCAATTTTTGTAGACATGGTGCTGAATAAGCCAAAGGCTTGCATGAATGAGTTCCTATTTAATATTAACAGGGCAGTGCCATCATCCCTTTTGATGGTCTTTGTCAGGGCATCATAGTGATTTTTTAAGTCTAGAAATAGGGCTACATCTAAGAAAACATCAGGAACAAGTAACCTAGCTAAACCACATGTCCAAGGGTTTGATACTGGGATGGGCTTATCAGAGTTTTTATAGAAGTAGGTGAAAAGGGAGTAACCTGTTGTGCCTGGGGTCACAGCATCTTGAATGTTCTTGTACTCATCTAAGAGAATATTAGCATCGGCCTTCTTATTCTACGTTGAACCAGGAAGGAGACGTAGAAACTCATCAGAGAAACTCACTTTTCCTTTCTGTTCCTCTCCACTCCCTCCACTTGTTGAAGAAACACTCACAGCTCTTCTCATGTTTGCAATGTCTGAATCTCCTTTTTCTAACCGATATTGAAACAAATCTATCTCAAAAATCAGCTATTTGTTCTGTGCACAATTTCCTGCAATTTAGAACTCTCTGATCAACTTTGGATACACGGCAAACTAAGCAAAATATTACTCTTCTGAAAATTAGCAACTTGGGCTCTGAAGACTGAAATCATGGTGAATGCAAATGAATGCACCATCAACCCCTTATAGCCATCCTTTAGAGTACACAGCTCATAATTCAGAAACATCAGTTCTGTCATAAATTTGACATGCTGTGAAGTTGAACAAAAACCTAGCCGTAGTTTCTGAGGTTGACTGGAAATCAAATTTTCAAATATAAATCCTCGGAACAATCATAAAACATTTAAAAGAGATGACATGTCACAATCTGATTTGTTATATGTCTTACATCTCAGCTACTCTTTTTGCATAGTAATCAAAATGCAAGCCTGTGATTGGCTACCGAGCGATTTACTCTGTCACATCAAAAAATTGCCGCTGTTTCTTAGATCTTGTAATCAGGCGACTGTGCGACTGCATTAAGTCTATTTGTCGTGGGCCTCTGTTATTAACCATGGTTCCATCTCAAGACTTGGCGACAATGTGCTTTCTTAACTTTGGCTGACCCAAGTGATTATCTGGTGATCACGCGACATAACTGAAATCATAGTCGCGCACAGTTAACAGTAACTCACCATTCTTTTTGAGACCTCGTGACTAACTGTTACCATTAACCTTTACGGTTATCTCCCTGTCGCTGAGTTTTTAATTTCTATTTCAAGACTTTGGGACAATGCCTAGTCACCCAGTTGGGAGATATAAGCCCTGAGCATTCAACTTTACCTTAACATGTTATAAGCGCCCCCTTTTCACTTCTGACAACTGTGCGACATACCCTAATCGCCAAGTTGGGAGGAATTTTCCCTTAGGCACCTTTCTTTTCAGACTTCGCGACCACCGTTGGATCTTTTGTTTCTTTCATCTGATGGCAGTCGCTTAATTGCTCAATGTTTCTTACATGCCCTTAAATCATTTCCAGACATCGCGATAGAAGGAAAAGCACCTTAGCCTCGAAGTCGCTGAATCCATTTTCTCCTTCTCGCGACCATGCAATAATCCTTTAAACGTCCTCCCACCTTACGACACATGTCACTCGATCATTGGTTCACTTACTGCATACTGGAGAACTGAGTCATCATCTTGCTCTGGCGACATCCTGACTAAGCATTACTGCAAACCACAGATGGTCAGTCGTGAAGTCTGAGTCAAAATCCCTTAACTACTACTTCATTTCGAGATCACGCGACTGAAGGTCTGACTTAACTGTTAACTTTGACTCATTTGGCGATAATGTGACATGAAGTAATCGCGAAGTCTGAAGACATTTTCATGACTGTTAAAAATTTTCCGCGATCACCCGACTAAGCAGTGGGTCCCTTCTTCACAAAGCTTTATAACATAATTATCTTGTGACTACCCAACATGAAAGGAATCGCTGAGTCTCAGAAGGCCAAAGGAATATTCAAAAGTTAAACGAGACTACGCGACACAAGGAAAAAGCAAAGTTGGGAAGACAAATGGAATATTCGCTTGGGGTATTGCGACAAGGCAATTCACTTGAAACACATGCCTTAAGTGAATGGAAAAAGTAACAACGAAAAAGAATGCCATGACTCAGGGTTTATAAAATTCATCGTTTAACACTTGGAAAGACTTAGGGTTTTCAGGGTTTTTACAATTTGAGACAAGATTTAGACTTGAAAACCTGAAAACATGGCAGAGGTAAGGGCAAAAACAAACAGGAGATAGCTGAAAAGGAAATACCAAAGCACAGAGAATAGGACAAGGAACCAGGAAATTTGCCAAAATAGGAAATACAACCAACATTGTCTAGAGACTTCTGAACCTGTGAACCCTAAGTATAAGCTACCACCAATGATAGCAGCAGGAACCTCATAAAATGGGAGCCCTAACATTAATACCACTGAGGGGCATATTGATAGAATATGTGCGAGCATTTATACATTGAAAAGTTGATGAGATATGCATAGCGCGGATTGATATGTCATTTCAGAAACTATGTGTGAATGGAAAGATAAAAGATGATGATGTTCATCCCGAGACTAAGGGTTTGGCTCATTCCCTTCTTATACTGAGAGTATTCAAAATAGAGTGAGTAAGAATGGTCCTCAGTTGAGTACATGACCAATTCGTGTGGCTCGACCAACCAATGAAGATCATAAAAGATGTTTTACACATCATAACTCATTACCTGATTGGTGACAAGCCAAAGGCTATAAGGAAAATTTATAAGAACAAGTTGAGTGAATTAACAAAGGAAAAATAGGATGGGAGAGGTGTGAAGACATCTACTATTAAAGACCCTGAAGTGGAATTTGCATGTAATGTTATATCCTACCAATAATTTAAATATTCTAGAGTTGGTGGCGTACCATGTGGAGCTATAGATTTGGCATAAATCATTGTTAAGGACATGCAAATAGACATCTAGGGTATGTGCAGGATCATGGTATGCCAAAAAGTGGTGATCTGAAAAAGAAGTCCTGACTGGTACACTGATTGAAAATATCTATAACTTTCAAATGGTATAACATTTTTTAAATCTAAAACATGTGTCACATTCTATGCTTCACCTACTATAATAAAAAAAGAAAAAAAAATTCAATTTGATTAATTTTAGACTAAATTAAGGTGGTCAGACATGGGAGTTTTTGTATTCTGGAAAATTTGTAGAAGAAAAATCATAATTAATTATTTACTTGAAAAAAAATTACAAAAAAATATGCGTCACATCCAGCCATGATTCTACTACTTATATCTATAATCTAGTAAAAAAAATTATCATTTGATCGTGTTTAAGGTGGTTAGACACACACCTACTTGTTATCTTTTTAGTCCTGATTGATAGACTAATTGAAAAATAGCTATAGCTTTCAAACAATATAACATTTTTGAAATCCTAAACATAAGTCACATTGTATGCTTTTCCTACTACAATAAGAAAATAAAAAGTTTCAATTTGATGAAGTTTAGACTAAGTTAAGGTGGTGAGACACGAAGTTTTTAATATTCTGGAAATGTTGTAGTAGAAAAATCATAATTAATTATTTACTTAGAAAAAAATTACAAATAAATATGCATCACATGCGGACATGAGTCTACTACTTATATATAATCTTGTAAAAAAATATTATCATTTTATTGTATTTAAGGTGGTCAGACATACACCTACATCTTATCATTTTCCTGAAATTTTCATACTACTGCATATAAATTTGAAATTTCACCATATAGAATATTTTTTTAAAATAAAAGGCTTGTAGAAAAGAAACTAAATTCAATTTTCTATAGATTATCTTCTTACACATTTTTTATATAATATTGATAACTTGTTCAAATTTTCACATCAACTTTCCTAAACTTGATTTTTTGAATTTTCATTGCCACTTAAGGGCCTAGTTTTGCATACCATCATCCTGCACATACCTTCTATGAGATTTTTCTGAAGAAATTGGAAGATAACTTGAATATCATAAGGAAATAAAAGTCAAATAATTTGAATTTTGGATCATTATTGGTATCCATATATTTCTATTTTATGAATTTCTTCCTATCTATCAGTAATGTTACATGGAGCACAGAGAAACCTATTATGTATCAAATAAATGATAACAACATTAGTGTAGGTGAAGATCTTGATATCATTATGAATGATTATTTTCTTAAGTTTCAACCTAAGATGCATAAGAAGTATAAGATAGAACCCCAATTAGTTGAAAAATATCATGACACCATATGTTTTGAAGTGGACACCAACACATGTATCATAAAGGAAGTTGAACCTAGAAGCATCGGGATACAACCTATGAGATATGAGATGGACACAAACATTACAACTCAAAAATAGAATCTTTTTTAGTGAATCCAGCTAACAAAAGAGCAAAAAGGTATGAAACCTGTGAAGAGGGTAAAGAGAAGAGAAAACATGAAATCTTGATACCTAAAGACCAAAGGAGGACAAACAAAATGATTGAAAATTTATCAAAGGATCTTGGAGTTAATGATGAAATAGACAAGGATGAATCATTATAACAAAAAAGGGATAGACCCACTAGTAATAAAGGCCTCACCAAGTGCTAAAACAACTAGACCAAACACACGGTCCCCAATTACACGAAGATCAAAAATGAAATTAGAAGCGGATGAGCCAAAAGGTAAGACATATGTAAGAAGCAAGAAATTTACAATCCAAACAAGAAGGAAATCGAACTTGAAAGAAGATAGTGAGATAAACACTGAAGACCTAAGAAAACATAAGAATATAATCTCAGGTAGAATACAAATGACTCTATATTAGTCAACTGAGGTACTTAAGAAGAATGGAGAAATCTCTGGAATCAAATACATGAAGTATGACAACCAAGATGAAGAAGGTAAAACCAAGATAGATGAGGAAGTTGGTTTTACTTTGAATAAGTTTAAACTTGCACCAATTGAAGTTTTCAACCATCTACCTACTAAACTAAACAGAAAAATTGATGCTAGATGGAAGTATGCATTGAACATTGAAAATAAAATGAGGGAAAGATATCTAATTCTAGCACAATCTACTATGTATGTAATTTAGAATGATGAGAAGATGAAAACCTACTCTAACTATTTTCTTATCAAAATTATATCTTTAAGGATCATGAATGGAGAGTTAGAGAAAGTACAAGAAGAGACCAATGAAAAATAGAGAAAAAAGTTTTCTGTTTACATGGAAGATAAGACCCAAAAAGGTCAAGATACCAAAGAGAAAAATAAAGAAGATCATATTGAGCTTACATTGGACAAATAAGAAATCTTGATTGAAGATATTAGAGAGAAAGGATCCTGCAACCAAAATTGTAAATGATGAAGATGTAATGATTGAAAAGGACACATAAACTGAAAAAATAGACACAGTTGATGTTGTTGAGGAAAAAATATTAGAAGTCCTAGAACATGTCAACGAGTATTTAGACATTGATATTTAAATTTATAACATGGAAACCATTACTAAAGAGAAATGAACTGAACAACCTAAGGAAAAAGAACAAGTAGAAACTAAGGAGCCTGAGGCCACCAAGACTAACACATAATAGAACACCGAGGCACCTTCTACCAAGGAAACCATAGTACTAAAGGAACAAGAGAAGGAACAAGAGAAGGATAAATAAAAGAAACAAGAAAAGAATAAGACAGATAATAGGCAGGAAGAAAAAAAGGAATCAGCTAAGACAGAACATCGAACAAAGGAAAATACTAAAGAGAAAACCAAAGAGAAACAAGAGGAAAAGAAAGAAGAGTCACTAATAGACAAAGGTACTAACAAGAAAGAAGAAATCAAAGTAGAAAGTGTATCACATGCATTAAACGAATCTTCATTCACCATATTGTCCACTGGTGTTAGTATTACAAAGAAAAAGAAGAAATCAAAGAAGAGGAAACATATCTAGACATGAGCCAACCTATCATACTACCTAAGGTAGATATGAAAAATATGGACCCTAATGAGATGAAAGATTATGCTGAGTTTGTAAGACTCATGGCCATACAAAATAAATCACTTCAAAAGAAGAAGAAAAAATATTGTATTAGAAGATGTTAAAGAAGTGTTACAAGAAATTATGCCTGGTGCTACTATAAATGAAGAAGAAAATTTACTCAAGTGGCAAAAATAATTGAAAAAGTGTGTGAACCTAGTCAATGCACAATCAATGGGATGATGAAAATTCATCAGAAGACCATGGATCAAAAACTATTAGAAGCGATTTTGAAGAACATTGCACTTGACAAGGTATGTCTGTCTAAAACATGCACTGACATGGAGAGAAAATTCTCTGATATTCTATTATTATTTTAGAAATTTTTTATGTTTCCCAATTTATTAAAGAAATCGAGGAGAAAGAGGCAACTCTTGAACAAGAGCTGACAGAGCAGCTAAAGAGTATTTCAACAAATCCTGGATCCCTACATTCTTATTACTCAAAGATCAAATAATTAATATGAAAGCAACAAGAGGTAAAAAGTGAAGAGCATAAACTAAGGTTAGAATTCCTCAAGCTACAAGTTTCACTCATTCCCCACATAGAGTCTATGTAAAATCATTTAAAGAAAGCCAAATATTTAATCGACACTCTCGGTGGTAGTTCATTACACACTATTACTGGTATGGAAACATATTTTCCTACTCAAATAATTGTTATGAAAACACTAAAGGATAGCTGGGAAGAAATCCTTTCTGATGCAAAGGCTAAGTATAAACACATTTTTTATAAGATACCTTAGGAAGACAAGGCTAAGTAAGTAATCTTTTGGCATGTTTATAAAAAAAGGATGATATATATACTAAAGAGGGAGATATGTATTAAACAAAGGGGGATGTATATAGGAAAGGAAGATATACATAAGGGAGATATAAGTAGTAAAATTTTGAGAAGCATTATCAAAGGAAGAGTCATAAATTATTGAAGTTTTGAAAATTTTGATGATTTTGATGTTTTTTTTCAAAATGCCAAACTAATGTTAAAGGGGGAGATTGTTACTGCTAAAGAGATTTTGTTGTCATTAGTTATCTACAGATTCATATATTGGTGAAAGTAACCGAAGGAAGGAAGTCATACAATGAAGATGAAACAGTCAGTAAAGGAAACAAGATAGCTGTCAGGCACCAAGAAATTATCAGGTACTGAGTAGGTATGAAGCACCGAGTAAGCTATATATATCACGTATTGCAAACACAATTACCGAGCACTCACCAATACCATAAAGATAGAACATAATTACCAAGTAAGAATGAGCATATTTACCAAGCACTCCAGATGTGACATTTCATTTTAAATTAGATACATTGGATCTAGACAACAAGTAGGAAGCGTTGCACAAAATTTTTGAGTTAAAAGTTAGTTGAGTCATTGGGACTCCAAATACATGATTGGATAGGATCATGAGGCATATACATCATTGAAGTTTCAGAAGCCATATGGAATTGGAGATGTAACATAAGTTTAACCACTTAATCTCCACCATTTATTCTTGGAGCCCTAGATCTAGTTAACCACCTGAATATTGTATAAGACATCAATTTTGAACATTGAGCATAGAGTTCAAACATAGTTGACATTATAGAGAGTTGACATTACAAAGAGGTGACATTACGGAGGGTTGACATTGTTAAGATTGTTAACAAAGTTGGAAGAGTTAATGAAAATGTTGAAAGGTGAAGTAGAAGAGAAGTATGAAGAATGAAGTAGAAGTTATGATACTAAGCTACAAAGTAAAGAATAAGGTAATAGAGATATATAGCATACTGAGTCTGGACATTATTTGATTGATGCACTTTTATCATACATTTTGTAGTGAATTTTGTTGTAACTAGTGAAGTAAAAATCCTACTTGTGGGTAGGCCATAAAAGGTCTTATATTTTGTAAATCCTTTAAATAGGTACATCTCTAGGATTAGATATTGTGAAATTCTGTAGGGTGAACCCACAATAGTGGGTTACACTTTTTTAGAGGAAGCAATTCATCCTAAAATTTGCAAAATAGGCAGAGTTAGAAAGTACTTTTGATAGAAAGTAGGGACTTTTGATATAAATTAATTTCTATCGAAAGTCATTAATTAAGGGAAATTACACTCAAGTATTTTCAATAGAAAGTAGTTTCGATCGAAAGTAATTAGTTTCTATTAAAAGTCTCAGATTAGAGGCCATTTGAAAAGGTTGACACAAGTCTAAAGATTTCATGGCTTCGTGGCTCAAATGCAAGGCTCAAATGGAAGAATAAGGAGATTTCCTTTTGCATCACACAAGTTCTCAGAACGAGCTTTCTAATGAATATTAATTTGACAAATTTTGAATTAATTAGGACTATATTTTGTGATGTGCATCGAATGTAGGTTTTTTATCAAATATAAACCTCCAAGTTTGACGTTCAATGAAAAATAGTAGAAAAGAAAAAAAATTGAAAAATAACAGTGCCCTCCATCTTTGAGTCTACTTTCTATCAGAAAAAATTAAATTTTGATAAATACACAACAAGTTATAAGCTAGGTAGTCAAGGTATGTCAAAATTATTGTTTACTCAATTTCAAACGTTCATAAAATATGCAATAATAATGATAATGTCGTCAAACTAATTGCATGCCCTCCATATGGATGTTACAAAACTAAATTCAAAAGAAGCGCATTGATATCTATTTTAGAAAAAAAAAAGTTATTCTCTATGAAGTTAATGTAACTCTTTGAAAATGACGTTTTCAGCAACATAGCAATTTTTGTGGGAGAGAAAAAAACCATTCAAATCAGTTCTAAAAAAAATTTAAAAAAAAAATATATTTATAATCTAGACAGAAAATCCTAAAAGACTCTAGTTTACTTCATCTTTTGTCAAACGGTTTAATGGCAATATGCATTTGAATTTGAAATTTTTTTTCAAAATGTAGAGTTCAGTGTTTGTTCAAGCAAAAAAGTGTAACCCACTATTATGGGTTCACCCGCTAACAAGGTAAAGTGAATAAGTATTATGTAGTCTGAATTGAGGATAGTACTCCTAACAAGTTAAGCTATCATAAGTAGCTAAATTTGTAGCTCTAACCAAGAAACCTTTTTACTGCAGTAGTGAAGGATTGTGGGTGTCATCCCCAATGTATTTTTTTCCTCTAATAAAGGATCTCTCCATGACCAAAATCTATGCATTATGTGTTGGATATTTTATGGTTTGGAATATTTAATTTATGTTCATTATATGCACTATATTCAACTCAGTAATAGATGAGAATGAATGGTTAAAACTCTTTAAGGGTACTAATTTTCCCCTCCCCTCTCAGTACATAACATTCCTAAGTTATTTCAACTATACTAACACTAGATGGTGCCCTAACTAGCATTCCCTATGGTGTTCTACATGTATAAGATGTCAAAGCTTTTATTCATTTCAAATTGGAATATCTAGGATCAAGCGCAATTTATGAACAATACAAGAAGCTATGTGATGACAACTCAGTGTTTAAGGATGAACATAAACAAATCATCGATAAATGTTTTCATCACGTAGTTATATATTATCATGATTTTGAAGGTGATTAGATTATATTTTTCGTAAGAAAAAATCATTACTAGATCATATGGTTAGACCGACCACATAAGATTACTAAGGACGCAATCCATGCTGTAACCAGCCTATGTGAAAATTGTGGTGTGCCCATTCTTTGCACCATTCCTAAAGAAGTGATAAGAATAAAAAAAATCTAAGTGGGATGGGCATGCTATGACTTTGAATGATATTTTAGATGAAGAGTTAAAATATGCATCTACGGTTATTGATTATAAGTTTTATCATTCCAGTAGGTTGAATAACATATTAGGTGGTGTTATTCATACAGCCGATATGATGATTAAGGATAATGAGGGGTTAAAAGAACAAAGGTTTGTCGAATCACGAGGCACCATTTGGAACATAGGTGGTAGGGGGTTTTCAACCGAGTATGATTTGGTCGAATCCTAATCAGTTGAATCATTTTTGGTTGAAAATCCCCATATATATAGATTGGGGGGCTTTGTCAGCCCCTCATTTGAACATTTCAAAATTGGTTGAGTGATAGAGGGGCTTATAGGGAGGCTCTACCGAAATAAGGTAAGCCCCCCTAGTTTGTTTTTCTTTTTTTTTTAAGATTTTTTGTATAATATGTATAGTTAGTTCATTTTTTTGTATAGTTATTAGTTTTAAGTGCATAAATTATTATAATACTCAATTTTGTAAACCAAAATAAAAACAATTAACCCTAAAATAATTAATAAATATAAACAAAATAACAATAAAAAACATGTATCCCCTATAATAGATTTATGATATATTTCACACACTGTTGACACTTTGTGGCAATAAAATTTGTAGGATAACTTCATTAAATTTAATTTTTCTGTCACACAAATCTACTATCTAGGACACATTATTATCATGTAGGAAACCACATTGACTTGGATAACTCAAAGTATTCTAACATTGGCCAGCTCATGCAACATCATTATCTTGGAAATAAAGGTAAAACCGATAAATTATTAGGCCATTATAAATTAATGAACTCCAAAAATTAGAATAGGTATTTAATCACAATACATATGATAGTTTGGAAGATCCCTTTTTCCCCTTATATATAGACATTACTAGGTAGGGTTAACCCCTTTATTCTAATTAAGCCAACACATGAAAATATTAAGAGTAAGCATAAATATACATTAAAGTTTATAATATTTAAATTACATGCATGTGAATGTAATTTTAAATTATGTTATTTTTTTGTTGAACTTAATTATGATTAAAATGTTTAATTGAAATTGAAATTATGTGATATGATATGTTGGTGTTTAATGTTTAATGTTTAATTAAAATGCAAATTATTTGATATGATATGTTGTTGTGTAATGCTTTCATATAACTCACAATGATTCATTTTGTTACATGTATTGACTTGTTTTTTAATTCTATTTCTAATTTTGTACGTATATATGCAGATATTCATATATATTGTCCATAGTTCACATGGCATATCCATGTTCATATCCTCACGGATCTTCACATAGTGTCCATTTAGATAGAGAGGATTAGGCCTCTCATGGGTGATCTCACCATACTCCCTAGGAAAGACAGAACATGTAGAAAAGATCTATAATGTGCACCGACAAACTACTTAGAGATTGCATGCCGCTCTAGCATAGCTAGAGAGGACATTGAAATACATTATTGTACTTTCCAATAGGGACAAGTTATCCTTCATTAGAGATGAGTTGATGTGTGTGATTGACCTTTTTCAATCATATAATCCATATGATGACCCTTGTATTGATGTATTTTATGCCTCTCTATCCCAAAGTGTATATGAAAACTTTAAGTGAGTTGGGTTAATACAAAGTTTTCCTTAGGGAATGTGAAATCCATGCTCCCATATTACAAGGAGGAGAGAAAGTTAGGGCATATCGGGTCACTAAGTGTAGAGATGATATTGTTGTACTATTCATATACCCTAGATGGTTGGCGACACATCACATGTGGTTGTAGTAGAATTAACCGCCATTATATTTCTACAAACAATTGTATGCATAATTTCATTTGGGTTGGGATGTTGATTACATTGATTTTCCATGATATTTTGAGCAAGGAAAGGGGATTTTTACAAATATATTTAGACACCCTATTGATGATGCACCACTTACCCTTTGTAACAGGGCATTGATAGGTCCAAATCTTTTGGTTCTCCCAAAATGTTTGGAAACAACTACTTGTATTAGAGCTGTTGCAGTAGAGGAAACATGACTTGGGATGTATTCCAATATTTCCACCATTGCAAGTAAGGTTGATGAGATATCATATATTTTTTGGGTAGATATATGTTGTGATCTTGTATCGACCCTACAATTCCTCCTTTTGATTTCTTCTATGATTCATATATCCATTTTGCATTACCCACACATGATGACATTGCATGGGTACCTGAGGGTATTCTGCATGATATGACCTCCTATTTAACGAGTGATCTCTCAAATTATTTTGAGGCTATATCAATATTACAGGGAATCACTCCTTAGGAGATGAAAACCTTAATTAGTTAGGTACTTCAGAGACTGTCCACTAGTAGCAGCTGTGGATTTGGAGTTATTGACCCTGGTAGTTTGGAGCAGGAGGATATTTTGATACGTCCTATGGCTCCTCTAGTCCACCGTAAACCTCCTCCACAAAAAACACAAGTTCACATGGGATATTTTTCTACTCTTCTTATAGATGAGAGTATTGATCCAGATATAGCATCATTACACTCTTCTGAGTTATATCGCACCGAGCGTGCGTTCCAGGTGATGAATAAGGTAAGAAACCAAAATTTGTTTAATTGTATATATCTAGATGGAGATTGCTACATATTATTTTCAAATCAATTGATTGTGTACATATTTTTGAATTTTATATATTATGTTATATTTTATGTCAGGTTCTGCATATGGAAATTTGGAGGCACTTGGTGATCCTATTGATCAGGATGCACATATAAATTTACATATTTTTAAATTTATTTTAATTTTGTACATGATGTGTGTATGACTATTAATTATTTAAAATGGAATTTGTATGTAATGTAGGCCCCAAGGTGGTAGTAGATTGGAGGAGAGATCAACTCATGGCCTGAAAAGCTAGGTATATTACTTGTTTGTTTCTTGTTTGATATATGTGCATGTTATGGACATTTATAGAAGATACATTGTTATAAATGTTATGGACATTTCTTTGATACATTTCTATATTTATGTTCTAGATATTTATTTGCTACATTGTTATACATGTTTTGGATATTTTTATACATGTTACATGAACATTTCCCTAATACAATTTTATACATGTTGTTGGAATTTTTATATGGTTTAATTCATTTGTACATGATACATTAGATGGATATTACATATTACATGTTGATATTACATATTACATATTACATAGTACATGTTAGATGGATATTAGATATTACATGTTACATGTTACATTCAACTATATGAGTTAGGATCACACGTATGTAAAATTATATATGGTTTAGGATCACATGAGCAATGACGTGTATAGGCATATAAGTGACATATATATAGATAAGTATATAAGTAAGAAATATAAGTGACACATGTAACATATAAAATAGATGGTTACTAAAATGTTACTAATATGTAATGTATGAAAAGAGATCTCACATTTGAAATAAGTGGATGTTTGTGTGATGTGTTGGGAAGATAAGATGTTCCTTTCAACCTCAAATGCACAAATGAAAGATCCAAATTGATCAACCCAAAAAGGATCAATGCACAAATGAATCAATCAATTGGAAATGAGAGCAAAGAGGAAAGATCTTAAATTCCTATTTTAGAAAGGAATGTCTATGATAGTTCTAGGAATTGAAATGGATGAGATGAAGTACCAACCTTACAAAATTGCAGATCAAAGATTTCTTTTTTCTGAGATCTGCAGACTATTTCTAGAGATGCTGACAGTTGATACTGAACTGGAACACAAAGATAGACAAAAGCCAGAAATATTTTTCTGATCCGATGTCATTTTATGAAGAGGGTTGACCTTGTATGACTTTTGCCAAATCGATATGCTCAACTCCGAAAGTGTCCCTGTTCGCACAGTCTGAAAGAAATCTGAAAAGGGTATCCAGATCTGGTCTCAGATCTACAGTCCTGAACCTGTACCTACAAGAAAAATGTTTTTTTGTTGGGGGAAAGGGGTTTGCCTTGGTCAAACCCTGGTTTTGGAATTAACCTTATAATATAATTGAAATTGCAGAGATAAAAAAAGTAAACACAT
>MU223754.1:754986-766825 GCA_018584345.1 Thuja plicata
TAATAATTTACTTGAGGGTCAAGCAAGCATAGTAATAAGTTGAAAAATGATAGTAGCCATGGAGAGGATCTAAGAAGATGAGAATTCATGCAAAGTTCAGAAATAGATCAAAGCAGTTATCAAGAACACAGGAAGGCTTCCGACGAGAAGAGACAAGGTATCATTCAATAACTCAAGGTGATTACATTTACATTGCAAGCTATACAGGATATGTTATCAGAAATTAGAGATTGCATTCACTATCAGATCAACATTTATATTGTAGTTGCATTCTAACAAGTGCATCACTACTAAAATCCTTTTGTAGAAGGTGGACTTAACAGTTCTTTGATAAATATCTTATCAGAGTGCACACTTAATAGTGTTGTTAAAGCTTCAAACAAAGTAGATCTTAATAGGTCTCCACTCTAATACTCCTAATAGGGTAGATCATCAGAAGTGATCAATTGTAAGTCTTTACCGGCTCCCTTCTTATCTTTAGATAGTGAAGTTTTGTCGGTAGACATCCCCACCGTAGTTTTTACTTCCTAACAAGAGTTTTCTGCGATATCAAATCATGTGTTATGTGTTATTTACTTTCATGTATGTTTCTTGAATGTTTATACATGTAAAGAACTTATATTATTATTTCACATACATAAGAAAAGATGAACAAATAGATAGGTATATAAAAATATGATGACACAAAGGTTAATGGGCCAACCACATAAAAAAATTTAGAGGTATTGATTAACCCCTCCCCTCTCAGTACATCATTCCAATAATTCCAACAATTGGTATCAGAGCTAAGTCTCTTTCTTGAAAAATCTTAAAGACTTAAGAGAAAAGATCAACACAATGGAAAATTATAGACTCGACAAGACTATTGAGAATGAGCAATTGCAAATTCATATTTACTATGAGAAGTATAAAGAGGCGAGAATAAGCATGAGAAAGTTTCTTGATGAAAGAAAGATCATGGCAACTAAGCTTAATGAAAAATATTATCAAGAAGAGGAGATTCCAGATTATTTCAACTATGCTGAATCATCAACAAGAAAAGCTTCAGACACGTCAGTAGAAGAGATCACAAGTCTACAAGAAGTCAATCTATATTGAACAGAGAAAATCAAGATGCTGCAAATCGGTCAAGAGACTCAGATGGTAAAAATGATCAATGTTATGAATGATTCAAGAAAAGCTAAATCACAGAGAACATTGGCTATTGATGATAGGAGGAAAATAATAGAGAAGATACAAGAAAAAGAACCAGAGATTCAAAGACTTACTGATCATCACCATGAGATTACCAACTAGATTATTGTTATGAGTCAAGAAGAAATTAGATTAAATACTAAACTCATTGAAAGAATACAGATCATTGGTGAGCTAAGGGAAGAAAATGAGAAACTAAAGCATGAAGTCAGAATTCAGAATCAACACAATGAATTGATCAAGAAAGCTGAAGATAGCAATAAAAGAATGGATGATTTCCTTAACATTCAAAGAAGAGTCAACAACTACACTGGAAAAGGGTACACCAACAATGGAGAGTCATCTAATCAATCAGATCAAAAGATTGTATATGCAAATCCAAGAACCAAGAAGCTATCATGCAATCACTGTGGAAAAACAAGCCATACCTCAAACATTTGCAAAAACAAAATGAAAGGTATTCCATAATCACAATCTAATTTCATTGGTAATTGTTATAAATGTCACAAGCAAGGACACAAGGCATATGAATGCAGATCCAATACGACAAATCCAAAGAACGAAACCTATATGGACAAGTACTATCCTACCTGCAAAATGAATGGACATACATATCAAGAATGCTGGAAAAAGAATAAAAAATCAAGGACACCAAAAGAACCTGATAATGGCTACAAACCGATAAGAGTAGGTAACTCATATGTTTGGGACTACAACAAATGGGTAAATTGCACAGTATGTGGAAGGTATGGTCATATATCAGTTAACTTTATGATAAAATGGACTAGAAAACCAAGAGGATGGTTCAATCAAGGAATGGTATGTTTACATCGTCATAAGATTTGACGTGTGATAAAAGATTGCAAAGACTGACTCACGGAAACAAGCACTTATCCCAATGGAAACACCATTGATGACATCAAGAAGATGAGAAACAAGATGTGGGTAAAAGCCACAACCACTGAAGGTGTTGGAACAAGCAATGCAAATGATGACGCCCCATCGATTGGATCTGGTCGCATCACCATTTCAAAATAAGTTACACAAGTATGGAAGTGCATTATGACAAGTTATATTATGCATCAGTTCCATCACATATTGATCATATAGACAAATCAACATTATTAAGATGCGCTATATTGTTACTTGTAATATTATTGAAAAACAACCATCAATTATTAGGTACAAATTTGCATCAGTGAGCACACATAGAAAAGTTAACACTACTTACCAGAATGTATCGGTCATTACACAAAAACCAAGTCACTATGTGTAAACCGATGGACATCAGTGATCCTTGAACCGATAGAAGTTGTCTTCGCCACTTTGCCGACAACCATCGGTGAAGTCACCAAAGCTGCTAGCAACCCCAACACTTTGCGCCTACACTGAAGATGTTATTTATGCCTCAACAGAAAAACTCATTCTTTGTATACCAATGAGTTGCTAGATATTAATGAAAACCTAGGGCACAAAAGTTATAAAAGTCTGACGGCAGAACTCATTTCGCGCCCAAAATTTTTGAGCAACCAAGCAAATGCAAGAAGAGTGATTGGAGAGAAAATTGAAGTATGACCTCAACAAGATTCCTACTCAACTCAAAGGATTCATGAGCAATTAGAGGATTCATTACTGGATATCCTACAATCAAAAAACCACAAGCTCACAAGCACCCATCCCTGAAGGAAGTGGAAAAGATAACTTGTGAAAAATTAGATAAAAGAGCTCTCAAGGTCAGCACGATCACCGATGAAGAACTCAAGTTTGGTGCATGTGTGGTAGGGTATAAAATCTTCCAGGACAATAGAATGAATAGCATAGAAATTACTACTATGAGAACAGCTTACAAGATCATCAAACAAGGAAAGAAGATGGATCTAGCAAAGATTTTGTTAAATCAACTTGAGGAGAACATGAACACCATAAGATCTTCAAAGACAAACACTTGTAAGTTTGGTTCCCTCATTATGTGCATATTCTTTTACTTTGAAGAATACTTTCCTTCCATAAGAAAAGTACTATGGGATACAAGAAAACATGTAACCATATAGATATGTGAGTACATAGAGTCATTAGGAACAAATTTTGATGACATAATGAATGAGTATTTCAAAAGCATTAAGGAAATGTTGTAAGCTAGAACAAGGATACCTGAGAGTTTGATAGAAGAACACAAAGAGGACATATGTTTTATGGTAGATACTAATTTTACCTATATCCAAGCAGTAGTACCTAGGAAGTCTTGGCTTTCACATTTAGAATATGAGATCAAAATAGGACAAGCCAATGAGTGCATCAAGGCACTATTGAATGAACAAATTGACAAAAAGAAAGAAAGATTTGGCACCTATGAGGAAGCCAAAAAAATATCAAGATGGATCTTGCTATCAAGAAGATTGTAAAAAAGAAGGACAAGATGGTTAAATACTTAACCAAGAAGTTTGTAGTTACTGAAGAAGGTGAAGAGGAAATAGAAGGTAAGGAGGAACAAACTAAAGGATAGTCACCTTTCGGTGAAGAGGTAGAAAAGAGTGACTCAGAGGGTACATAGTCATATTCTTCACCTCCTCCTACACCCAAGAAATCAAGAACAACAGCCGCTTCAAGAAAAATAAGCCATACTGCAAAGGAATATACTCCTTCACCATTAAAGAAATGAAAAGTGAGGATATATAAAAGAAAACCAGCCCCTCCAAAAGAAAATTAGACCAAAAGGAGGAAGATGGCTAGAACTCAAGAGGACCTAGAAGACTCAGCTATGGATGAAGCTGATGTAGAAATAAAAAAGGAAAAAGAACCTTTGGTCCCTACAACAATTGATAAAATATGCAAGAATATTTTAGAATCATAGTCTATTTCTGATCCGGACATTAGGAAATAGCTAAAATTCAATGCAGAGGCTCAAAATAAGATTGAAGAAGCAATAATTGCTAAAATGTGAAAACATCATTATGTTCCACTACAATTCTCAGAATATGACGTTCCCAAAGAACTATCAAAGAGATTGTCTACTAGATGGACATTTGCACTACATCCGGAAAAGGAAATAAGAGAAAGAGTACTTGTTACTCTTATGCATTATGATTCAAAGAAGAAAGAAATTACTGAGATGATGAAGAAATATGAAAAGGTGTTCTCACCAAAAATGAGAGCATATGAATTTCTCAAAGGGAAGCTAATTGATCTTGATCAAGATAGCATTAAGAAGTGGTGCAAGATACTCAAAAGGCCCACTAAGGAAGCAAGCCCAGAGAAGGAACAAATCATCATCAAAGATATACAAGATGACTCATCTGTGGAATTGGATAAAAAAGAGAGTGAAACAATAGGCCCCAAACATACTGACATTGTAGATGAAGTATGGCCAAACACTACTCTTGACAACACTCAAAGTGAGGAGAGTCAAAATCCACCAAGTCCAATTCACATTGACTTGAGTAAAGAAGAATAAGTTACCAAAGAATAATTGACAATAAAAGGTAACATAACTGAAGATATTAATGATGAATAATGGTTGGATAACATTATCAATGACACTACAAAAAAAGACCTTGCAGAAGAAGTGCAAAAAGATGAAGATATCAATGTTGCACAGGGTAATACCGACGGTCAAGAAACACTTACTGGCAATGCAGAGGTCAATACACCACCCAATATGAAAATTTTGATACAAGATATTGATATTGAATCAAGTCAGGAGAAATCATCTAAGAAAGATGATGATATACCCAAGGACATGGGTAATGATGAGATTAAAGATGCATCTGATACTCAAAAAGATACAGATATAGAAATGAAGGATGCAAGCAACACACAACAAAAGGTGTCAACTGAAAAACAAAAAGGAGATGAAACTAAAACAGATGAAACTTTGAGAAAGGATGAAGAGAAAGAAAAGAGTGTAGAAGTCAAGTAGGATGAGAGCATGAAACAAAAAGATGATAAATCTATTGATACACCCAAGGCCAATGAGGAGACGTCTTCACAAAACCAACTGGTAGACTCAGAACAGAAATAGAAAGATGCTTCATCTTCTCGACCCTCACCCACACAATCCATCCAATCTCAAGATCTACAGATGGTAGTACACCAATCTGCCACCTAGCCAAAGAAGAAAAAACAAGAAAGTAATGAATAAAGATATCTTGGCGGTAACACTTGATGAGGTAATAGAAATACCCAAGTTGGATGTATCTAATTTAGATACTGAAGCACTTCAAAAGTTTGGAGTGATGTGTCAGAGAAAAGAAATACAAGAAAAGATGAAAAAGGCACATAGGGAAGCCCAAGCACTTGACAAAGCAAGCGACATATTACATCAAATTGTTCGAGATGTCAAAATTGAAAATGATATATCAGTCATGGAACAAATAGAAGTTCTTACCAACACCATCACCAATCAAAATGTAGATGCAGAGAAGGCAATGGAAGAACATGCAGAGATGAAATATCAGCACAAGCTAATTGAAAAGCTTAGCCAAGACGTGGTAGAAAATAATGTAAATTTCTCTGAATTAACAACTCAATTAGAACAAATAATTGCTGAAGCTATTACCATAGTTCATAAATTGTGCACATTAGAAAATTTCACTAAAGCAAATAGTGATAAGTTATCACAACTAGATTCAGATCTAACAGCTAGTGCACAAAGTTTAACCTCTCATGCAAACACAATAAAACCGCATCATGACAAGATCACAGAGGTAAAAAGATTAATACAAGAGATATGGGATGCAGAGACATGATTTAGAAATGAGGTTACAGAGCTACAGGCTCATATTTTGCCAAACCTCACCACTCTGCAACAACATATTATAGATGCAAGAAATCTGATCTCAACCCTAGAAATGTATATGGTAGATAACATATATGACATCCATGTGAGGATATCACTTGAGCACATGGTACTTGAGAATTTAAAGGAGAAATGGGAGAAGATTATGGAGTAAATCAAAGCCTCACACTCTCACATTTTTGAAAAGTTGTAAGTACCTTTGCCCTCATTATCAAAAAAGGAGGAATGTAATACATATGATATAAGTAGAAAAAGGAGGAATATATGAAATGTATACATATGTACAAAATACTACAAGGATATGTATAATGTATGTACAACAAGGATAGATATGTACATAAACTTACACTTGTCGACATATGCATAGGGGGAGTCATTTCATGACTAAGGAAGAAGTATACACAGTTGTACATACTAATACATCAAGTATGTTGCACATATCAGTTTTTGATACTAATGTCAAAGGGGGAGATTGATGACATTAATTTTTCTCATTAGTATACTTAAATTGAAAAACATGATAAAGGTCATCGGTATAGGCATAGCCGACAGACATCAAGCATACCCGACAAGATGACAAGTCTATTGTGAAAATGTGAAGTATAGAATTGCCTGACTAATATTGCCAAGAGTCAAACCAATGATAAGCATTACCGACAATACAGTTTTGAGAACATCACCGACAAGACAAGAAATGGCATACCCGATGAACAGTTCAAGTAAAGGAACACCGACAGAGCAGAAAACCGACAGACTGACAGAGAAGCCTGACCATCAGAACTGACAGTCAGTTACAGAACCCACAAAAAGTGGACCTAACTTTACACGTCAGATAAAACATTTTAATTATATTTATAGAGTTTTTATTTGTTTTAATACTTTACTTGAGGGTCAAGAAAGCATAGTGTAATCATTTTAAAGCATCCTAATGGATCTAAAACATATCTAACTAAAGATCAAGGTCAAGTTGTAAACCTAGGATCTAGAGTTTATTTGAAAAGCGTGAATTAAGAATAGAGATAGCAACTAGTATAAATAGATATTCAATAATTTTTAATAAAGAGACTTGTAATAAGTTCTAAAATGATAGTAGCCATGGAGAGCATCTAAGCAAAAGAGAATTCATGCAAAGTTTAGAAGGAGATCAAAGCAGTTATCAAGAACACATGAAGGCTACCAACGAGTAGAGACAAGGTATCATTCAATCACTCAAGGTGATTACATTTACATTGTAAGCTATACAGGATCTGTTATCAGCAATTAGAGATCACATTCACTATCATATCAAAATTTATATTGTAGTTGCATTCTAACAAGTGCATCACAACTAAAATCCTTTTGTAGAAGGTGGACTTAATAGTTCTTTGATAAATCTCTTAATAGAGTGAACACTTAACAGTGTTGCTAAAGCTTCAAATGAAGTAGATCTTAATAGGTTTCCACTCTAATACTCCTAATAGGGTAGATCATCAGAAGTGATCAATTGTAATCCTTTACTGGCTCCCTTCTTATCTACAAATAGTGAAGTTTTGTGGGTAGACATCCCCACCATGGTTTTTACTTTCTAACAGGAGTTTTCTACGATATCATATCATGTTTTATGTGTTATTTACTTTCATGTATGTTTCTTGAATGCTTATACATGTAAAGAACTTATATTATGATTTCACATACATAAGCAAAGATGAACAGATAGATAGGTATATAAAAATATGATGACACAAATGTTAATGTGCCAACCACATAAAAATTTATAGAGGTACTGATTCACCCCTCCCCTCTCAGTACCTCATTCCAATAATTCCTACAGATAATTCACCTCTGACTAGTTTTATGATTACTGTAAAGATTATGGAATCAAAAGACAGTTAAGTGCACCTAGAACCCCTCAGCAGAATGAGATTGCAGAAAGAAGGAACAGGATAATACTTGACACAGCGTGCACTATCATGATTGAGGGAAACGTTTCCCATACCTATTGGAGAGATGCGGTCTATACAACATTCTATAAAATCAATAGAATCCAATTAAGGCTAGGTGTAGACAAGACACCTTATGAACTTTGGTTAGGTAATGTACCTACTGTAAAATACTTTAGGATCTTTGGAAGCAAGTGCTAAATCAAGAGAGATGATAGTATTGGCAATTTTGATGCTAGAAGTGATGAAGGTATTTTTCTTGGTTACTCTACTAAAAGAAAAGCCTATAGATGTTTTAATCTAAGATTGAAGAAGATCACTGAAAGTACTGATGTGAAGATTGATGAGAAGTTTATGATTCAAGAAAGATACTATGAATGTGCTCCCATGATTGAAGATGAACCTAGACCTATCAATAAAGACATAGTTATTGAAGAAATATTTGACTGTATTGATGTTTCATGTAACAATATTGAACCAAGTCAAGAAGAATCATAGATTACAGATGAGAGTGTCACTCCTAAAAACTCAAAATACACATCCAAATACCACTCTAAGGAAGACATCATTGGAGATCAGAGGGCTAAAGTCTTGACAAGATCTAGAGAAAAAGGTTCAATCGTTTATGAAGGGTGTGCTTACTTTCACAGATTGAACCCTTAAGTATTTAAGATGCGTGCAATGATTCAGATTGGAAAAGTGCTATGCAAGAAGAGTTAGATCAAATAATCAAGAATGATACATGGGAACTAGTCCCTATACCTTGTGACAAAAATGTGATTGGAACAAAATGGATATTCAGGAATAAGATGGATGAAGAAGGTACAGTGGTAAGAAACAAAGAAAGACTGGTATGTAAAGGATATGCACAGAGAGAAGGAATAGACTACACTGATACATTTTCCCCTGTCAGCAGACTGGAAGCTATAAAGTTGTTTTTAGCCTATGCAACATTCAAGAACTTCATGGTATATCAGATGTAGGTCAAGTCAGCTTTTTTGAATGGTGACTTAAAAGAAGAAGTCTACATAGAGAAGCCTGAAGGATCCAAACTTTTAGACAAATAAGACATGGTATGCCGATTAAAGAAATCCCTCTATGGACTTAAATAGGCCCCAAGAGCTTGGTATGAGAGATTTGATGGTTACTTAACCAAGATTGGATTCAAAAAGGGAGTAGCAGATTGCAACTTATTCAAGAGAGAGACACTTGATGGACTACTACTTGTTTCTATCTCTGTTGATGACATTATTTTTGGAGGTAATGACAAACTTAGTGCAAAATTTTCCAAAGAGATACAAAGTGAGTTTCAAATGAGCATGATTGGACCTATCAAATATTCTTTGGGATTGAATGTAAAACAAACAGACAAAGGTATATTCATAAATATGCCTAAGTATGTGAAGGAGATATTGAAGACATTCAAAATGGAAGATTGCAAACTAGTAAGCACCCCAATGATAATAGGATGCAAGATTTCTAAGGATGATGATTCCACAGCAGTTGACAAGACACTATACAAGTCTATGATTGGAAAAATCATATATCTTAATCAATCTAGACCAGATATTTCTAATGTAGTTGGCATTGTTGGAAGATTTGTATCTGAACCTAAAGAAAATCACCCAATGGAAATAAAAAGGATATTCGAATACTTAAAGGGAACTATAGACTATGGTTTATGGTATCCTAACTTAGAGAATATACAACTTCATGTGTATGCAGATGTAGATTGGGTAGGTTGTATTGATGATAGGAAGAGTACCTCAGGAGGAGGAGTATTTCTTGGAGACGGGTTGGTTAGCTGGATAAGCAAGAAGCAAAATTGTATCGCTTAGTTGACAGCAGAAGCTAAGTATGTTCCAGTAGCATTGAATTGTTCAACAATGGTTTGGATCAAATAGATGATTAAAGATTTTGGAATTCAGACTAATTATCCTATTGTTATTCATTGTGGTAACACTAGAACTATCAATATGTCAAAGAACCCTATGTACAAAGGGTACATTTCTCTTTATTTTCAATAGGCCCATTAGAGATGGTGGAAAGTATATCTTGATCTTGGTTGGGAGATGGAGGGCTATCTTCCTAGAAGAAATGGAAGGGAATGATGAAATCATCATGGTAATCTTGAGATATGTGACTTTGGTCAACTGTTGGATAAGGATGGATGGTATCTCAAGATCTTGATCATTACTAATATTGAACAGACACACCACAACCTAGGTAAGCCAAGGCAATATCTGTTGAATTCCCACTTGAACCAAAGTTTAGCCACGCCTACTCATAGCGAACATCTTCAAAGCTTGGAGGCACGGGCTCCTCCTTATAGTGCACTCACTTCTCAGGCACACCAAGCTTTGAATCCCAAGGGACCATTTTCTCTACTAAGAGCCGTGAAAATGTGGGAACTCTTAGTTAGTCTCGGACCTTTCGTGCTAGTAGATAGATAGATATTTGGTCACTAGAACAAATGTTTTAGTCAGGGAATTTATTTGGGTGGCAATACATGCAGCAGACTGGCCCATCAAGGAGGCCTCCCAGCCTACATAAGTTAAGTTCTGTAGGTTTTTGCGGACCACGGGGGTACTGAGGGAGATCTTCTGTCGGCATAGAGAAATCAACAACTGTTCACTATGAGATTAATCACAATGACATTTTTTATATACCAGTTTAGAAAGGCTTTACTTTAGCCTTATACTTGTTGGGCAATCCCTCTCACCGGCTCTGTTAAAGCCCTCGGATGGTAGCCACGTAAAATATTTTCATGAATTTATCTTTCACCCAAGACTCATGAAGGCAAGGGGAGAGTATACATTCATGCAGTTCTTTCGGATTACAAATCTAGAGAACACTTCAAACACATAAGAAAAGTGATTCTTTTTAAGCACCAAATCCAAAGTGTTGTTTAATTACAAAACACAGACATGATAGTTTTGGAAGACATGCAAAGTCTTCAACAAGCATCCTGCATCAAACTCGTTAGTATTTTATGATTTTTCTTCATTTACAACTTGTTTCAAACCACAATTAGGCTATAAGAAAAAGATAAGCTCAAAAACAACAAAGCCAAAGATTGGTCAGGTTTAGAAAAATTAGAAAATCAAAAAACTGATTACATATTTAGAAAGTAGATGAAAAGTCATGCACTTTCAAAAAAAAAATTGCACTAAAAAATGTTACCATATGAGCTTTTATGAGTCTCTGGAAGGTGCAAAATAGAGGATTAGACAGGTATAGTGATGCAAACCTTCTATTTTTGATAAATCTGTTAATCAAAACTAGAAACTAATCCCAACCCATAAATCTTTAGGAAATTCTACCCAAAAAAAAATTGCTCTAAAAATGGACCTAAAATGAGCAAGTTATGAGGGTTTGAAGATAGGCTACAATTTTGAAATTCTCAATGGTGAAAGAAAAGAATTTATAACCCTTACTGACGACAGTAAGCCACTATGTTAAAATTGGCGGTCTATAGAACATCGCAGAAAACCAATAACACTGTAAAATGATGGTTAGATTGTCGTCAAACTTAAAATATGCAAAGCTCCTATCTTCTTATGTGGTGATGACATGGTGGATGGTGTGGCCTATGTGCCATGTGTCAGCATTTTATTTTCCCATTTGGAGGGTTGAAAGATGACAGAGGAGGTGGTGGATCCGGGTGGCAATTGGGTGAGCGGAGGTAGTTGGGAAAAGGTGAGGTTGGTGGGCGCGGGAGGAGCATGGGGGAAGCAGCACAGAGGGAGGAAATTTAGGGTGGCAGAGCAGGTTGGGTCTGAGCGTGGGCGGAGTTGAGGAGGTTGAGAAGGGAAGGGTGGTTGCGTGGTGGATCTATGTGGGGGGTGAAGGGTGCGGGTGGAGAGGAGCGGGGTTGGTGAAAGATGGGTGGGAGAAAGCATTGGGCTAGGGGAGGTAGTTGCACTGGTGG
>MU223754.1:766849-778345 GCA_018584345.1 Thuja plicata
GACGAGTGGAGAGAGTTGGGGGTTAGGAGGTAGTGTAGCGGTGGGGGAGGGAGGGTAGGGAGGTAGCGAGGTGGAATGTTGAAGGTGGCTGGGGTGTTTCTAGGGATTTAATCCCACATGCCCCCCAAAAATAGACTTTTTTTTTGTTTTTATAGAAATTGTGAAAACTCCTTAAACAAAGAAGTGAGTTGATTGGGGATGGTATTTGGTGGATTATCTAAAGAAGATTTAATGCATAAGCATAATAGATTAATGTGTATACGGTATTGGGGTTGACACTGAAAAATGTTTTTTAGAAATATTGCTTTGGTTTGCGTGCAACAAAGGTTGTCTCAATTTGCATGCATAAGGTTGTACGACCTATATGTACAAAAAAATATGCCACAAATTCAACTTTTGGTAGGTATAGGAAAGCTTATTGTCATTTGAAACTGAAACAACGATCTGAACGCAGTGGTGGAGTCATATTTGGCACAAAAGGAGATGTGGGAAAGCCCCACGGTGGGCGCAAGAAATGTATGCATGAAATGGGTTTCTTCCTACAATCTGCAAACACACACACTTCAATGAGTCATTATGTGGTTAGCAAGTTAGAAAATATGAAATCAAAATGCTTAAATGATCGACGCTAACCAACATTGGCTCATTGCCTTCTAGTAGGAAAGAGTGTGGACTTTTACCTTAGGTCATCGCAAAGTCTAGTGACTACACCTGTTCTAAAAAAAGGATTCAAAATCTAGAGTTAAATGATCTGAATGATTATGCAGATGCAGTTTGTGTAAATCCTAGCTAATTAGAGATTCATTTTAAAGCACCAAAATTAAAAGTGAAAGATTCATTTTAATAACACCAAATTCAAATGTGCTCAAGATTATCAAGTATGTATGCTTAAACAAATTATACAAAGCTAAGTAAATAAAAGATAAAATGCAAAAATGCTTGAAAAAAAATGTAATATAATAATGATAGCAAAAAATAGGATCTTTGTTAAGGAAAAGAGCTTCTCTTTTATAGAAAGTCTCTCCCAAATCAACAGTCGAGATTAGAGGAAATGAGTGACTTGGATTCGATTTGAGGAAGCATAATCCATGTGCAAGCAATTTTATTGGTCAAAAGATTCAGTCTTTTTGGAAACTTCTGAATTGATTTTCAGTTAACAACTTTTTGTTTCCAAAATGATAAATAGATAAGATTAAGCTAACTCAATAAACCAGATTTGTTTCCAATTTAATATATAGTGGAGGATCAGTTAACTGAGTGGATCTGGATTATTTCCAATTTGATAATTAGTTAACTAGATTTGATGATGTCATATGCACTTTTAAAGATTAAATTAATTTTAAATACATATTTTGTTTTTATTAATTAATTTAATTCCATTTTTATTTAATTGACAAATTTTTAAATTTATTTAATTAATATATCAAAAATATCAATTAAATAATTAACATAAGGTTTATTTGCCAATGTATTGCAGTTTTAGGAATTAATTAATTAATCAAGTAAGATGATCGATTAGGACCTAGGTTTTAGGTCAGATCAGTTTGAATTTGATTGATTGAGGAATTCCTTGTTTGATTTAGGACTTAGGATTTATCAAGATTAGGGTTTCTTGATTAATTGTTGTGATTGGGGGTTTAGGGTTTAGATGACCATTTTTATGTGTTTACACTAATTTTGGCCATAAGAAGGATGTCACTCATAGCTTTCCAGTTTGGGTTTGTCTACCTTGCCTACCCTTGGAATTTTGAAGTAAAAATATTATAATGTTTATAGAAAACTTACTTGGACATTATGGCTCCATAGTTAATATTACTAAATCTAAGAAATCATTAGTTTATACTAGACTATGTGTGTTTGTGACAAATAATCAGGTAATGCCTAGTTGAATTTACTTATACTCTCAATAGTGAGTTGAAGTACATTGGATCAGCTATGAGGGTTTCCCAATAATTTTCTATTTGTTTCAAAAAGTTGGGTATATTTCTACAATTTATTGGGGAAAAAAGAAAAATAACAAAGTATAGAAAAAATAATTATAATCCTATGGTTATTGAAGAGGTTCAAAAGGGCACAAATCTAAGTAATAAAAATAGAGATTGTCTAAATATAGATGCCTCACTGAATACTACAAGTTTTGAAGACGGTGCAACTAATAACTATCTTTATCTTGAGAAGAAAATCTCAGAAGATGAGAACAACAAGAACTAGTATGAAGAGTTTCTAAAGACTAATGCCTCTTTCAATACTATTAGGCATAAGGATGGAAATACCATTATGTTCTTTAGGAGTCTAAAGAAAAATAGGTTAGGTCAAATGGATCTTGGTGTTTTGAAGAAATAAATTTCTGTAGAACGCTATGGTAAGTTACCAACATAACTTGGGTGGTTAGTTGTATGTATTTTTTAGTTTTTACTCTATTTTTTAATGTTTTTCTACTGTTTATAACTCTTGTTTTGAATCTAGAGTTATGTTCTATCTTTTTGGGGTTGTTCTATGTTGTCCTTCCATACTTAATGCTATATCTCCCTTAATATAAATGTCTTTTTTGTACTTTCTAAACCTTGCTTATATTAATTAAACAATAACGTACTAGTTAAGGGAATAATCCCTTACACATTGCGATATAATCATAAATAACTATTCCAAATTTTATGGAAAAACTAGTAAGGGTGATTGACCATTCTTATTATTCAAGAGGTGATAAGTTGAATTAGGTTTATGAAGGAAATGCATTGCTACGTGTAGTCAAAGAGAGAAGACCTTTCTTGCACTAATCTAGGATAATTAATAAAATACATATACATTAGTAAAAAATAATTTAGCTTAAATAATTAATATTTGAGATTAAATAATAGGACAATAAGAATTAGTTGAAGACATTGAATTTAATGTCAATATATGCACTTGAAACTATAATCAATGATGAAATATAAAAATGATATATCACTAGAGTCTATAATATTCTCAAAACTAGAAATGGATCCTCTATGTTTGTGTTTTATTTGCTATTTTGCAAAAAAAAATGATGCATTCCCTATTTAACATGAAGATCCCTATAAATAACCTTGCACATTTTTCTTTAATGTATCACCAAATTTATTGTTGTATAGTTTTCATTAAAAAGATTCTAGTATAAAGCTTTACAAATTTTTAAAAAAACACTTCGTACATGGGTTTCAATAAATCATCTCTTATTAAATTTAATAAATTATCAAAATATCACATATTTGATTGTATACTAAAAGGTCTAATGATATTTTTTTGATTCAACTAGAGTTTAATTAATTTTAAAGACTCAATATTTTGGTATCTTACAAAAAGATAAAAAACAGGAAAGTGAACATATAACTTCAGACATGTCTAAAATAATCATTATCTGTCACATGAAAATAAACTATAGAATGTTAATAGTAAATAAAAGGGAAGCATTGTATTTACTATCTAATTCTAACATCTATTATACAATACAACCTTGGACAATACCAACTATTCCTAGTATAATTCATCCAACATAATACTTAATATAATATAACATAATATAATGCCTTTTTCAAAACATTCAGTATATTATGCTTAATAGTAATAAAAAGTTGAGTGCAAGAAAATTATGTAATATCTGTTTCAAGTATTCAATATCCCGCTCAAAATCAAAGAAAACAAGCGTATAAGTTGATAACTCTTTGAAACAGTGAATAACTAAAACACAAAAAGGAAATGATGGCATAGTAATCCTTGCAGAGAACCAGATATTGGTGGAGCAGTTCCAGCTTCTAGCTATACAACTAAATAAATCAGCACTTTGTAATGATTTTAAGCTACTTACCCGATTTTGAGCAGTCATTGAATAAACAAACGACTTGTACGATCCTTAGTGAGAGAAGGGAGATTCCTCCAAGGAGAGAAGCGACTAACCATGGCTTAGAACAGTGAAGGCTCCAAAACTGAGCCCACAGAACCCTCCACCATTTTCTTTGATAAGCATTTATCGATTCTGAAACCTTATCAATCTGTTCATAACATGGTGTGTCGGTCGCAAAGAACAGCGACGGAGTTCCAGAGCCGAGCCACATCTTCATCGCTTCCAAGCTTATTGGCGATGATACCTCGTCGTCTCAACCGAGCCACGTTGACACTGGTGTTATTATTTTCTCTTTATCCTCACCATCACCTCCGACCTGTCGTCTACTGTGAACTTTGGCAGGTACAGTGTTAACTTGCTCTCATTGAAATGTATGTGGCTGATTCCTTTGCCCTTCAATGCCTTGAAATTCACTCCTATGCTATGCAACTCCTCTATAGTTGGAACGTGATGGTCATCCTCCTCTGCACTGCCCCGCAAGTAAGTTTGGTAGGATTCTCTTATTAACCAGACGATTAACCATACAAACCATATGAGTAAAACAGGGGAAAGTAGAAGAATAAGTATCAAAGCAAATACGCCCCTTAGCATAGTAATCATATATTTAAATTGCTTCTTGTGGTTTCTGTAAACATCTCGCCATAGGAGTGCTGTGTGGTCGGCTTCAGCTTGACGGGTTTCCCCTGTAGGTGGTGGTGGGTCTGCTTCCTCGCCTTCCAAGTTTGAAGATGGGTCTGGTTTATTGTCGATCATGTATTCACCAAGCAACTGCAGCATATGAATTGTGTCGCGTCAAACTCAAAATCTGAAACATTGAGAAAGACAAAGTGAGCTGTGTCTAGCACATGGGAAGGTTGGTCCTCTCAACACTGCATGCTCGTCAAACTTTCTGTATATCGCTTTCAATGTATATCGTAAAGATTAAACTTCCCATTCACACAATTACCCACAGTCATAGTCACTGACATTATAAATTTGTCGGTTAATCCAACTATTTGATATAACAGTTATTCTTTGGAACTTTGTAGATGACAACTTGGTAGAAATCAGAAAATTTTGAGCTCTTTCGACCATCAAAAAACCAAATTGGGTCAAGGAATAGGTGAAGGAAACTTCGTTGTGCGCACTTTGAGACACCGGATTTCACATTGGATGTAACACAGTATTGGAATATGAGGATAGATGGAATGACCCGCAATGCATTCGGTCACCTTGACTTAAATAAGTCCAGGTCTTTCCTTCTGTCGAGCGAAAATACATGTATCTCCAATTCACAACTAAATTAATACGAGTTCCATCACTTCAGAGTGTTGAACGAATCTATTTCTAAATTTAGAAAATTAGGTTGGTGATTGGATGGAAGAAAGGTCTGTTTTGTATTTTAAGAGTAAAAAGAGTTCAATTTTTTTTGTTTTGTGAAGTGAAAATATATCAACCTTTAATATACAATTAGGGAGTAAATATCAAATTCCAAATCATATATCATATCATGTCAAGACAATTCAAAAATGTTAGAATGAATTTGTTTTCTAATAAAAAAATTAAGTTGGTTATTGGACAGTAGAGAATTCTATTTTATATTTAAAAAGTAAGCAATCTAGATATTTATTTTTGTCGAGCAAAAATACATCTTAAATCTACAATTAGGCAGTTCATATCAATTCCAAATCATTTATGATATCTGGAGAATATAATTCAAGAGTCTTTTGTACCATTCATTCCCACGAGAGTGGGTTCCTATGAACCTTACTAATGAAACATGGGTCAATGAGTGCGGCCCCAAAACTACACAATTGGATCCTTGTAGCAATATAATAATTTGACTTGCTATAAAAAAATATCTCCTACTTATCAATTGGTGAGCTAATGGGGCTCTATAATGAATGATTCATAAGGCACACCACTTGTTGAAGGTTTTGCAAATGTGGTAGAGAGTATAGTGGGTTTAAGCTTGCATGAAAATCTATAGAAAAGCACACTTAGGTTGGAGTAGTATTGGGATGGGTGACCTCACAAAATGGTCCAATGCTTCGCCTCTGTGGGCATCACCTAGATGCAAGAATGCTAAGTATACTATTCATTCTCATGAGAGATGAATTCTTGTGAATCATTACTCTTGAAACATGGATCAATGATTTTGACTTCAAACTACACAATTGAATCTTGATAGCAATACCATAATTTGACTTGATGTTAAAAATATCTCGACTACTTATCAATTGATGAGCTGGACGAGCTCTACAATAAGTAAAACACTTGTTCAAAGTTTTCCAAATGAAAAAGAAAGCTTAGTGGACTTAAACTTGAGGAAACTTCATCAAGAAGTATAATTGAATTGGAATAATACTCTGACAAATGACCTCTCTAGAAAACCCAATGCTTCACAATTCACAAGTGCGAACATTAGATATTTAAAAAATATTCCCAAAAAGTGTTGGTTTTCAAGATTGTCGATTGGCTACTGAATCTCGACTCTTTTAAGCCAAGTGGATTGCAAGGTAACTCCCTATTGGTGGAGGTAGTGATAGAAGGCGCTTGTTTCATGATCACATTCTGATGATTGCACATAGATTATTTAGAGGAATGACATCCTCTTATTTTATTGGTCAACATCATTCACTAGACACTTGTATTGGTCCATTCAATGAATTAACAATATTCTAATATTTAAGGTTGCATGACACCATTGGTTGATGTCCAACTCAACACATATGTTGTCCTACATAGATCATGTGTCTATTTCTAAGTTCAGGAAAAACAAGGTAAGTATGTAAAGTGTTAATAAGAAATAATCATTGATTTGGGCAGTTATGTATCCCTAAGGTTGTGAAGGCAACTTGGGAAGTGTAGGATTGAATAACATGATTGGCGAAGAATTGAGGGAATTATTGGATATTTTTAACCAATAACTTGTGTGAGCCAAAAAGGGAAGATAATGGAAGAGGTTGTAAATATTGAATTGTCATCCAACTAATCTTGATAAATAAGTCACAATATCTTGATCCAATCTATGGTCCAATAGAATATCTAGAATGAATAAGTTGACAATTATGAGCAGTTGGGAATACATGTTTGTCTCAACCCAGAGTGATACACCATTGGTTTTTGAATGTATATTTGGTGGGAATCAAACTAGAAAATCAAAATTCAATCTTGAAATATTTAATATTTATATGGAGTTAGAAGTACTTGTATACATATTTTAAATATATCTATTTACAAGATATCAAGAAAAATTAGTCTTGGGGTGCTTAGTTGTTCTTCATAATAATTTGTATATCGCTATGTCTCTTAGGTAGGTGTATTTAAGATATCTACACTACTATTAGAAAATAAATTAATATCATAAAATGTGATTATTTTATCATAGTATTATTTAATTTAATAATAAAAAAATAAAAAAATAATTTTGTAGTTTGCTCATGCTTACTTTACCCTCCAAATATTTTAAAAATGTTGAAGACAACCCTTGATTGATCTCAAAAAAATCATATATAACATAATAATAATTATTAGTCTCAATATTTTTATATCCAAACTAATCACAATAAGACATATTACACATGGTGGAGATGAAGAAGAGTCATTACACTCTGACAGCTTCAATTTTAGATGAGGTGGATCAAGATAATGCTCCTTCATAGCTTTAGCTGAGGGTGTGGAAAAGAGAGCCAAATCAAATCAAGTGATTACTTTTAAAAGAAAATAATTTGGGAAGAAAGCTCATGACCTTCGATACAATGTCTTCATTGGAATTCTCTTGCACTATAATTTTTTTTACTACGTCTCAAAACTTACGTGGATGAAGGTTTTTGATTAATCAAGATTGGCTCATTCTCTTTCTTTGTTCTAGGAGAAAAATGAGGAACAAAAGAAACTACGCTAAGTTGAGAGACAAAAGATTTTTTGAATGTTTTTTCTCTATAGGATTTGGGAAGAAGAACTACAAAATATATGTAGAATAACAAGAGTAGAAAGATTCTCTAGTTGAGGATACAAATGTAGAAAAATTATATCCATATCCATAGATAAATAATAAGGAGATGTAGGGCTTCCTATGGGAAAATAAAAGATCCTATTAGATTTGAAATTTTGATAGGATAGGAAGAGGATGTCCTAATTAGGTCTCAAAGTTTGGGTTTTTTAGGCCAAAAGTAGTCAAGGGTAAATTTACATAATTATCTTGGGGATGAAAAGGAATAGGATTGATCATTATAATTTTCTCATTGTGGGGAAACTTCAAACACTTATGAATTATAGAATGGATACCTTTCATGGAAATGAGACAAGAATGTCTCAACTCCACATGAAAGCAGAGTGAGATGGGAATAATGGAAAAATTAATATCCATGAACTTATAACCAACTTTGACAATAAGGATGATGGATCCCATTATTCAAGAAGTGAAACCATCATGCACCTTACTCACAATATTAGATTTATCATATATATCTTGATGCAATTTTTATGTGTAGTAATATTCTTCAATAGTAATACTCACCATCCATACTAGGTCAATGGTCACTTGTTGAGAGATATTGTCTTTAATGTTCACAATAATGTATAATGATCCATGAAGTGCATTAATGATGTCTATTGAATCAAAGGTAATGAAATTTTCACATATAGGCTTAGTTTTCCCAATCAAATTTTCAACGTTATTGGCTTCAATAGTTATATGACCAATAGCAATGATGCTTGGATCATTATGCTCAACAACATTGGTAGCATGTGAAGTCCATAGATTTGTGAACATTTAAAAATTTTGATTATAAGGTTCCATAGATTTTTTGCCTTTATCATTCACAGCATCCAACGATAAATAATTAAAATAATTAAGGTCTTGTATTTCATGTTTCAAGTGCATATATTTCTTGGTATCATGGCCAAATTGACATTGGAATTGATATTTAAGGATTTATTATCAAAGAAATTAGAAAAATATTAGAGCTATCTATGGAGTGAAAAAAAAATATCTTAAAAGAGGTGTGATATTGTGAAGAGTGTATTTAGATCCAAAAGGGAGCTACAATGGGAATTGCAGCTACCACTTGAAAATAAAAATGATTAGAAGAATTATTTCTCTTAATTTTAATGATGTTCTTAGTTTTTTTTCTAAAATTTTGAAATTGACAATGTTCATTCCTATGAACTAGAGTTAATGGTAAAGAAGGTTCATATGTACTTACTTCATTCTAATATTTATGTAAGATTATGTACAAGAGTGTGGAAGAAATGAATTATATAAAAAAATAATTATCTCTAAGTCAAAGTGTTTTATTTGAACATAATTCATCACAACTAGGATAAGAAATATTTAAACACTTTGAGACACCGAATTTCAAATTCGATGTAACATAGTATTGGAATATGAAGATAGATGGAATGACCCGCAATGCATTCAGTCATCTTGATTTAAATAAGTCCAGGTCCTTCCTTCTATCGAGCGAAAATACATGTCCCTCCAATTCACAACTAAATTAATACGACTCTCATGACTTCAATGTGTTGAATGAATCTATTTCTAAATTTAGAAAATTATGTTGGTGATTGGATGGAAGAAAAGGTATGTTTTGTATTTTAAGAGTAAATATATCAACCTCTAATCTACAATTAGAGAGTAAATAAAGGGGCTCTACAATAGGTAAAATACTTGTTGAAAGTGTTACAAATGAAGATAAAATCTTAGTGGACTTAAACTTTGGGAAACTTCATCATGGAGCACATTTGAGTTGGAACAATACTCAAACAAATGACCTCCCAAGAAGACCCAATGCTTCACAATTCACAAGTGAAAACAGTAGACATTTACAAAATATTCCCAGAAAGTGTTGTTTTTTAAGAGTTTTGATTGGCTACTCAATCTTGACTCTTTTAAGCCAACTGGTTTGCAAGGTAACTTCCTATTGGTTAAGGCAGTGATAATAGGCACTTGTTGCATGATCACATGCTAATGATTAAATGTAAATTATTTAGAGGAATGACATCCTCTTATTTTATTGGCCAACATCATTCAATAGAGATTTGTATTGCTTGATTGAATGAATTAATAATATTCTAGTCTCTCAACTAAGGCACGTCCACCGAGGCACATCCACACTGGTGTTAATGAGGTCATTCATGAACCCCATGTACCTCGTTATTATTTTCTCTTTATCTTCCCATTGCGTTTCCATCACCAGAAGGTTTCTCAGCATCACCTCCGACCTGTCGTCTACTGTGAACTTTGGTAGGTGCAGCGTTAACTTGCTCCCATTGAAATGTATGTGGTTGATTCCTTTTCCCTTCAATGCCTTGAATTTCACTCCTATGCTATGAAACTCCTCTATAGTTGAACGTGATGGTCATCCTCCTCTGCACTGCCCCGCAAGTATTCTCTCATTAACCAGAAGATTAACCATACAAATCATATGACTAAAACAGGGGAAAGAAGAAGAACAAGTATCATGGAAAATACGCCCCTTAGCATTGTAATCATATATTTGAATTGCTTTTTGTGGTTTCTATGACCATGTCTCCATGTAGAACCAGATATGAGTACGGTATGACCGACTTCACATTGACGGTTTTCTTCTCTAGTAGGAGATGGGTCTGGTTTATTGTCGATCATGTATTTATTGAGAGTTGAAGGCCAACAGTATTTTGTTTCTTATTGTGACTCTTCGATTCCGAAGACTCTTCATTGTATTATTGATGGAGTCTTTATATTTTCTGTAGCTTCTCATTTGTAATTCAATCTTTCATATTAATACAATACTCTACAGTCTGGACGTAGTCACTTTTTTGGTGAACCAGGATAAATCTCCTTGTTGTGTGTTTGTTGATTATGTTTGTATTTGCTGTTTTATTCTTCACAATTTGATTCCTTTCAATTGGTATCAGAGCACAGGTTGTGCAGACTGGAAATCGGCGTTGAATTTCTGGAAAGATGGAGGATATGAAAGTGGAGAAATTCGCAGGCAAGAACTTTAGCCTGTGGAAAGTGTAGATGCATTCCTTGCTGATTAAGCAAGATTTATCAATCGCACTCAAAGGGAAAACTAAGAAACCAGCCACTATGTCAGATGAAGATTGGAAGAGTACCGATGATAAGGCGACGGCATCAATCTTTCTCTCACTATCACAAAATGTCTTATTCAATGTCATGAACGAAAAGACAACAAAAGAAGTTTGGGAAAAACTTCAGAACATGTATGAGACGACATCGGCTGCAAATAAAATCTTCATCATGAAGAGACTCTACAAGCTGAAAATGAAAGAAGGGACTGCAATGTCNAATCATATAAATGATTTGAACACTCTACTATGTCAAGCAACCTCGATTGGTATGACACAAGATGATGAAGCCAAAGCCATCATCTTGTTGTGTTCCTTACCCGACAGTTGGGATCCCGTAGTTACAGCTGTTAGCTCTTCGAATTCCACAAAGAAGAAGCTGGTCTATGATGAAGTGGTTGCTACTTTACTTAGTGAAGCTATGAGAAGAAGTAACAAAAACACCCTATCTGGTGATGCTCTTACCATGGTCAGCACCGAGAGAAGGGGAAGAAGCCATTATAGAAGTAATTACAATAACAATTACAATCAAAGGAAATCTAGATCACCCAATCGATCAAAGTCAAGAGGTAGGAATG
>MU223755.1:75497-106267 GCA_018584345.1 Thuja plicata
GTGTAAAGGTGGTTATGTTAAATTTGGAAATGATACACCATGTCATGTTAAAGAGAAAGGATCAATTCAATTGACTGACAAAATCAGATGTGATGATGTATATTGGGTTGATGATCTTAAGTATAACCTATTGAGTGTTTCACAATTGAATACTTCTGGTTACATAGTTGAATTTTATCACAGGAAAGAAAAGATCTATGATGCCAATGGAGAATTAGTTGGAGGTGGTGAGCAAACAAAAGGTAACTTGTTCTATCTAGATTTAGCTGATGAGACATGCTTGTTTGCATAATATAATGATGTTTGGTTATGGCATAAAAGGTTGTGTCATGTAAACTTTGATAACTTAGTAAGCATAAGCAAATTGAAAAAGGTTAGAAGGTTGCCTAAGTTAAAGAAACTTGAAAATGCAATGTGTAAGCAATGCAAATTAGGGAAGATGACTAAATCTAGTTTCAAAAGAAAAACTCATACTTTTGAGAATATTCTAGAATTGGTTCATACTGACCTTTTTGGACCTATTGGCAAGAAAATTTACTATGGAGACAAATATTTTATCTTATTTTTTTATGATTACTCTAGAATGATGACTGTTATGTTTCTTAAAGAAAAATCTGATGCATTCCAGTTGTTTAAGTGGTACTTGGCAAAAGTTGAAAAGGAGACAGGTAAAAATATGAAATGTTTGAGATCTGATAGAGGAGGTGAGTTTATTTCTAATGAGTTTAACAAGTTTTGCAATGATAGAGGGATAAAAAGATAGATGTCTGCACCTAGGACACCACCACAAAATGATATATCTGGAAGAAGAAATAGATCTATCATGGATTGTGCCAGAACACTAATAATGGAAAAAAATGTTGCAAAAAAATATTGGAGTGAAGTTATAAGTACAACAGTTTATACCCTGGACAAAGTACAAGTCAAGAAAGGTACAAATACTACACCTTATGAGATATGGTATGGATATGCACCTAGTGTAAGCTACTTTAAATTTTTTGGAAGTAGATGTTTCATACTAAAGGATAATAGAAATGAAAAACTTGATGCTAAAGGTGAGGAAGGCATATTTCTTGGATATTCAACTAAGAGTAAGGCATATAAGTGTTTGAATTCTAACACTAGCAAAATTGTGGAAAGAGAAAATGTTAGAATTGATGAATATGCAGAAAGAAATGAAGAAGAAAGCATGACTGAGCCTGAGAGTTACAAATCATTCACCTATCCTGATGAGGTAGATTCTAATGAATTGCCTGAAACTAAAACTGAAGTTTCCGAGCAACAGTTTGCACTTGCCGGGTCACAGAACGAAATTGCTGAGAAACAGGAGGTGACTGTAGATCTATCTGATGGAGATTTTGAGTCACATTTTCAACGTGAATTAAACATGAATGATCAATCTGAAACATAGAAAGAACCTACTTTGGAAAAGTATGTTAGAAGGCACCATAAACCTGATCAAATCATAGGAGAAAATGATTCTACAGTGATGACAAGAGGCAAACTGAGATAATATACCTGCTTATTATGTGATTTTGAGCCTAAAACAGTAAAAAATGCTTTAGACAATGAGGACTGGATTCAAGCCATGATCAAAGAAATTGAACAAATTGAAAAGAACAATACTTGGACACTTGTACCTAGGCCAAATGATAAAAATGTAATTGGTACTAAGTGGGTATTCAGAAACAAGCTGAATGGGCATGGTGAGGTAACAAGGAGTAAAGCTAGACTGGTATGCAAGGGTTATGCACAAGAGGAAGGAATTGATTATGGAGAACATTTACCCCAGTTGCAAGATTGGAAGGTGTGAGAACCTTACTTGCATATGCAGCCTACAAATGATTTAAAGTCTATCAAATGGATGTAAAGTCAGCATTTCTAAATGGAATATTAGAAGAGAAAGTATACATTGAACAAGCTGATGGATTTGTTGACCCAACCAAAAGGAATATGGTTTGCACGCTACACAAAGAACTATATGGACTGAAGCAAGCACCCAGAGCATGGTATGAGAGATTGCACAACTATCTGATGAAGATTGGATTTGCTAGAACTAATGACAACAATAATCTGTATTTGAAGATAGAGAAAAGTAAAGGTACTTTATTAGCTGAAATTTTTGTTGATGACATTATCTTTTGTGGACAAGATATGTTATACCAAGCATTTGCAAAGGAGATGCAAAATGAATTTGAGATGTCTATGTTTGGTGAGATAAAAAAAATTGTTGGCTTACAAATATATCAGATGAGGAATGGTATCTATATTACTCAATCAAAATATGTCAAAGAGATACTAAAAACTTTTGGAATGGAAGATTCAAAACCAGTGAGTACACCCATGGCCACTAGACAGAAATTGACAAAGAATGATGAGACAAAAGAAGTAAATCAAACACTGTACAGATCAATGATTGGAAAGCTGCAAGATGTTGTACACAGTAGACCTGATATTGCATTTGTTGTTGGTATTGTTGCTAGATTTTTTGCCAATCCCAAGGAAACTCATATGATGGAAGTAAAAAGGATTCTGAGATATTTGAAAGGAACAAATGAATATGGTCTGTATTACAGAAGGAATGAGAAATTTGAACTCAGAGTTTATACTGATTCTGATTGGGATGGAAATGTAGATGACAAAAAATGCACCACATGAGGAGCATTTCTTTTGGGAAAAAGATTAGTTTCATGGACAAGCAAGAAACAGAACTGCACCTCACAATCTACAACTGAAGTCGAGTATGTGGCAGCAGTAGTTAATTGCTCTAATATTGTGTGGTTGAAGATACTACTGAAAGGTATGAAAGAAGAGATCACAGAACCAGTTGTCATAAATTGTGATAATACAAGTGCCATTAATATTTCAAAGAACCCTGTAATGCACTCTAAGACAAAGCATATAGCTATCAAGTATCATCACTTGAGGGAGCTAGTTTAGAAGAAGGAAGTGAGACTAGAATATGTAGACACTAAGGAAAAATCAGCTGACATATTTACAAAGGCACTACCCAAGGATGCTCATGAGTATTTGTGAGGTAAATTGGGGGTAATTCCCCTAACTGAAGCTAATTAGTTCAGAATGGTACTATTGCATCAAATATTATAATTCAACATATTTTTCACATTGATGCACAGGTAGTCACACTTTAGGATGCTACCTAAAGTTGTGAAACACAGACTAAGACTGAAAAATGGATCAGTCATAAGCAAGATGACAAGAACAACATGATATAGAGTTTAGAATAGAAGAAATTGCATGATGAAGATGTCAACGTCTTTGGCATTGTTGTCAAAGAGGGAGAAGTTTACTGAAAGAGAGAGAATTATACTGAGAAAGATACAAGGAGAGTTTACTACTTAGAGGAAAAGAGATTGATGAATAGAAACAAAAAGATATCAGTGTGATCACAGACACAGAGGGAGTAATGTTTTAAAGATGAAAATCAGAATTAAGCTAAATACATTAATGAAGATTTGTTCATATCAAGGAACACAAGAAGACTTTTTGGATTGTATGGTAACTGTGCTTGTAATATTATTATTTTATTGTTTTGTGTTGCCATCAATGCCAAAGAGGGAGATTGTTGGAAATGTTGTTTGGAAAGCTACAATGGAAACAATTATTGTTTTGTCATTGATGTCAAACCTTAACTGGTGAAACTATTTCTATTTTTTTGAGTACCATATCTATTGATTGATGGAGGAGATTTAACAAGAAGACCAAGAAGAATGGTTGAGTTATGAGGAATTACAAAGGGTACTTTATTAGTTGGCACATTGGCAAAGTGATATGTTCTTTATCTTTCACTGAAAGTTTACTGAGAACAGTTTATGCCGAGCAAGTTTTGTGTCGGGCGAGCACTAGTGTGTGTCAAGCATAGTTTCTTGTATGTGTCGAGCGTCATTAAATTTCTGAGGAACACAGTGTTGGCTGAGCAATAGTATTTTGATGATTGATGAGATTTAAGATCTTTGGCTGACATAGTTGATTTTATTGGGATATGTAAAGTTAATTAAGGATAAGCACATTTGATCTACACTATGTAAATGCACGGGTAACATAATTAATGCATGGATCAAAGATTTAATTGGTGATTTTATTGGAGAAATAAATTAAATGTAATGATGGAAAGATCCGTTGGATCTGACATAACCTAAGATCTACGATCTTGATTAAGAGGAAAAAGATGTATCTAACCTAGATAGAGAGGTATATGATAACCTCAAGAGGTTATTCATGTATACAGCTGTGTATGCAGAGTATGCAAGTGGATTGCATGGTTAATTGACTGATTGGCAAGATCTAAGCAAAGAAGGCTGATTAGAGAAGTAGAGAGAGATTTCTTGATGAATTTCCAAGAAAATCTAAAGATTGAAATGAGAATGGAGGCCACTCAGTGAATTAGCATTAGAGCTGAATTGGATCTAGATTGCAAAGTAAGTTGTATGAATCAGATCACACCTGTTGATTACTTTCTAACCATTGTATCAATTGAAATCCTTTAACCAAGTTGACCTAACAGTCATTGTATAAATCCTTTGAGCAAGGTGACATTCAGATTGGAATGTTCTAAGTCCTCTAACAAGGCCACTCCTGACAGGGTGATTAAATCCTTTAATCAGGTCACATTTAGCATTGTGTTTTGTAACCTTTAACAGGGTTGGCTCTTAACAGGGCATCACTTCAGAAGAGTGAAAACTTGATAGCATGTTATTGGTGGTTTTTTCCAAATTGGGTTTCCACGTTAAATACTGGTGTCAACTTGTGTGAATGTTTATAGTGTGTTTTACTATTAAGTTTATGCAAGATTATTTTATTTGAATAGTAAATTGCATACTTATATTGTTGACTTATGCTATCACTGTCGAGAAGATTTGAGTTGTTTAATTTGGTATAAAGTTTCATTGGGCACATCTAGACCTGTGGATAATTGATTCACCCCCCCTCTCAGTTATTCTAAATTCATTCTAACATGACATACATCTATTGCACCCCCAAATAAGAATTTGTAAATCTAGATACTAATTATTTACCTTCTCATTCTACTAATGGGTGGTTGCAAGAAGTTGAGTACCACTTTTGGGCAAAAAGTGGAAGTATTTTCCCTGTTTTTCAAATTTTTTGTCAATTAATGTCAAAATTTGAGGCACTTAGAGATTGAATCTCAAAACAGTCCACTAATAGAAAATGTAGTGCTCGGAGTCTAGTTTTTAAATATGTAATTTATTTGAACACCCATGTGGTAGAAAATAAATTTTAGTTGGCATGTTTTAAAATCCCTTTTTCAAATTGCATGTTTCAGGACCATACCCTACATGTGTACGACCACCCTATTTTGAAGTAAATAAATGAATTTTTCTAAATCCTTTTGGGGGAAGGTACCTAACACATCAAAGATTGGTTAGAATATTTTTCCTTATTTTTTAATTGATTTTTTTTTATTAATTTTTAATTGACTATAAAGAACATTTTGAAAACCTCAGGTGTACGACCACCATAATTTGATGAAAATTTCTCTTTTTGGAATTTTTTTTTAATTTTGAATTAAATTCTATGTAGATTGGGCTCATATAATTCATTTTTTTCAAAAACCTAAAATCAAAAAAGTTATTAAAATTTTAGTAAACCTTACTATTTCAACTTTAGGTACCACTTTGGCATAATAATTATTGTAAAAATGCTAAAATTTGTCATATCAATATAAAATTTATATTTTTATAATCTGTACAATATGAACTGAAATGGATTTTCATTTCGTCTAAAAATGCATTGGGGAAGACCTCCAAAAAATCGTCACAAAGTGCAAATTTTATTTTTAAATGCCTTAGCCATATTTTGGCAAGGCCAAGCACAGGCTTGGTGGGACCAAGCCTATCCCAAACCAAAAACTAGGGAGGAGGTATAGTCCCCACTCCTGATTTTAAGAAATGGACACCCGTTATTTAAAATTCAAAAAATGGGTGCCCGTTTCATTTTGGACCGTTGAAACTGAAACAGGCACCCATTTTATGGAACGAGCACCCGTTTTATAAATGGGCACCCGTTTCATTTAAATAACGGGTGCCCATTTCTGAAAGATCAATTGGAGAAAAAAAACTATTCTGTGGGCTTGATCTCAATGATTGATGATTATTCAATCATTTGTATGACATATCCGTGTTTTGGAAATAATATTGTCAACCAACATTCTCTTTTCTTGTCTTATTCTGGATCTGAAAAGAAGGGATTAATTTGAATTCAAATTTTGGTGCAAATATGGGATCAAAGAAATGCAGAAAGAGGCAAAGAAAGGCTTTGACAACTGATGATGTTGCAGCAAATAAAGAGGAGGCAAAACGACAATGAGAAAGAAGAGCAAGAATTCAAAACCTAGATAATTTTGGGGCATCGAGTTCACCAATCGGTTCAGAAGATGAGAACAATGAGGACACCATGATGGATGTAGAGGTTGAAGAAGAAAACACAATAGGAGAAAATTTAGGTGCATTTTCTAATCAAGTGTTGGAAACAGGTATGTCTTCACAACCAAATAAAATTTATTGTGATGAAGAACTTGATCTTTTTGTATTAGCGGGTTACTCTTTAAATCAATTAGATTTTATTCTAGAAAATAGAGTAACATATTATATTGCACATCAAACACCACAAATTAGTAATGTTAATCATAATGATAAAGAAACTGAAAATCAAACACCAATTGAAAGTGAAATTAAAACCCCAATTGAAATTGACAATCAAATGACAATTGAGATCAACAATGTGGATGTAGACATAGAAACACCAATTGAGAAAGAAACCCCTTTGAATGATAATTAAATTATTAAACAATTTCAAATTAAAATTCATGTGCTAGACAATCTGTATGGTTTGGTATCATGGAGACAGATTAGGAGATACGCGAGTAAATTGTTTAGACAATTTTTTTATAATATGAAATTTGGGTTTCAATGTCAATTAATGTTACAACTAATTAAAATGAGTAAAATGTGAAAAATGATGAAGAGGTTAGGCATATTTTTGAAATCCAAAAAGAAGGATGAGTCTCTAAAACAAGTTGTAACAACAGTTGCTAGTGCCTTTGACACAATTTGAAAGAAAAGTCGTTCTAAAGATAGGAATGCGGCACAACGAGCAAAAACATCAGCTCTAGTAAAAAAAACTACTTCTGATAAAAGAATGATGATAAACATAAGTGGATATCTTAATATTCATCGTAAAACTTTAGCGAGAGCTGTAAAGAGAAGAGTTAGCTTTGAAAGTGATCTGGCAAACCATTTGTGGAGCTTTAGTGGAAGACTCCCGAGATCTGACATAAAACTTATTAGTGAAGTCAAAACTTTAATTGAATTTTTTTGGCTGTTGGCTAGTTGACTTCCTGAGGATGCATGACTCATTTTGTGTTGTCATCATGGCAACAAAGTCATGTTTAGTTTCTGTCATGAAAGACAAAATGACTAAGTATGGAAAATAGAGCAAACAGAGATACTCAACGATCAGCACATCAGTGCACATGTGAGAAATTGAGTTAGCATATGCACATTCAGATATATGTTGTATGACACATGTACATGCTACATCTAGACACACATAGTATGGAACAACAGTACGGAAAAATTACAGGCAGATCAGTAGACCAGCAGTCCAGAAGACAAAGCATGGAAGCCGACTACTGTTTTGATCAGCGTGAATTATTTTTTAATGCAATGGCTAAGTGCCTTTGGTTATATGTTTGTAATGATGTAATTAATATTGTATTAAACACGCTTGAGGTGACTTGTTTGGAAGCATTGTATATTTTGTTTTAGGGCCGACTAGTGTTTTGTTTTGGGTCGCGCCTATTCAGATATGAACATATAAGTATGTAATGTAAAGTTATGTTACAAGCATCAATTATTATGTAAGAGGAAGATATAGAAGGGTAGTATAATGAAGTCAGTATATGATATAGCTCTTTAAGAGAGTAAGATCATTCGCACATACATGAAACTGATCAGACAGCAGTGTCATCACAACAACTCATTTTGATATAGTGTATATCATCTTTCAGAAGGTTGTAGCCTTCATCCTATTGGGAAGTGAGCCTAGGAAGTGAGTCATATACCTTTAACAGGGTTTTGTAAAAGACTCCTAACAGGGTCAGACCTTTAACTAGGTCATTGTACTCATATTGTAAAGACTACTTCTAACAGGGCAAAGGAACTCTAACAAATTCATTATACCTAGTACAATATTTGTGGGTACTAATTCCCACTGGGGTTTTCCTCTGATCAAGGTTTCCCCGTAATCATATCATGTGTTATGAGTTCTTATGTTAAGCTTGATTCTATGTATGTTTGATTTATGTTTAAGTTGCTGAAAAGTAATTAATAAACAAACACTGATTCACCCGCCCCCCTCTCAGTGTTTCCAACAATTGGTATCAAAGCTCTGGTCCTCAGCAAATAATTTTAACCACTTGAGGAGATCATGGACTCAGCAGAAGCAAAACATTTGAAAAAGAATCTTGAAGCAGCTCTTGAAGATCTTGATAGATCTGAAAAAGAAAATGAAGAACTTAGACTGAAAGTTGATGGATCACAAATGCTTATCAAGAAATTAAGAAAAGATTTGAAAGATTGTTCTACAAGTGATTTAGGGAAAATGATCAAAAAGCTCAATGAAGAGAATATGTCTCTGAAAGATAAATTTGAAAATCTAGATGAATAGCTCAATGACAGCAAAATTTCTATTGAAGAAAAGATCAAAGAAAGCAAACATGAAAATCCTGGAATTGGAAAACATAAAGAAGAAGTTGGAATCTGAATTAACAAAAGCAAAGGATAAGATTGATAAAATTCACACGAGTTCTGATTCACTTCAATCTCAGCTCAATGCACAAAAGCAAAAAGGCGACACTATTGGTCTTGGATTCAGTGTAGCACAAATTGAAGACAATTGATTGCAAGAAAGAAAGAAACCTCATGAAGCATCTTCAAAAGCAAAGAAAGACGCAAATATTGAAGAGATTAAAATAGATCCACCTAAAAGGGAAATCAAGCAAGTTAACAGAACTTGTTATGCATGTAACAAACATGGTCATTTGGCAAGAGATTGCAAAGAGGTAAGACCTTTTAATGGCTATTGCTTCTCCTGTAAAAAATTTGGTCACAGGGCTATACATTGCAGAGCAAATCAAAGAAATCAGTCACAGCAGAATCAAAGAAGAATGAATCAAAATAATCAGAGAAATCAACCTCAAAGGAATCTGTAGAACACTACATGTCAGATATGTAACTACAATGAATACACAGCAAAGCAATGTAGCATGATGAACAAGAGCATCAGACCTCCTATCATTTGTCACACATGTGGAAAGGCTGGACACATCTCAAAGTTTGTAGATCCAAAACTCAAAAGCAAGAGGATCCTAAGAAGTCCTATTTGAAGAGAAAGGAGAAGTTAAGTTTGTTCAAGCAAATGAAGATTCAAGTAACATTTGGGTTGAAGTAAAGGACATTGATGTTGACAGAGTAGTTGATGCATCCACAGTGGACGCACCCTCTACTTCTTCTTGAATAGACCTTCTTGGTCTTAAGGGGGAACTATTCTAGCTCAGGACCCCTGCACGGTTTGTATACTCACCTCAGAGTATGCGCCTATGAATTCTTGGTTACAAGAACATAATATTGCTATATGCATTCACACACTGTCTAAAATGCATCAGGATCTAAGTTTCAAAATCTCTGAGTAATTTGCATACGGTTGCAAACATTAAATGTGGTAGATTGTATAAAAGAAAGTAAGTGTTCGATCTTCTTCACACTTGCATTTGAGAGCACAGAATTTGGAGACCATTGGAGCACTAGAAATCAAGGCACAAAAGCATAATAGATTTGGCAGTTAAGCGAGTGGATAAGAATTTTAGAATGAAACCCTAGCAGTCGCGCCATTTTAGAATTTCATGAAACCCTACTTAAGCAAGTTCCAAGTAAGTATGGAAACCCTAGTTGTGTTTGATATAGTAGAGAGGAAGAGATTTGTATTCAAGAGGCATCCATTCAAATCCATATTGGATGATGTGGAAGGGGCTTTCTCCAAAACCCCGCTAGGTGTTGTTCACGTGCAAGATATTCGTGCGTACATTTACTGTAAAAAGGAAACAGTGGGAGATATCAGTATAGCCACTCATATGGGATCTATGATGAAACCTGATTACACATTCAAGGATGAGTTCATGCACTTGATTGATAACCCTATTTTCAAATACTCGAATGCGCATGAGTTTGATGAGCCATAATGAGTGAAGATTTTGTTAAGCAGAATACATGATTATCTTTATTGGATTGGTGAGGTCCCTGTGCATATCACTATAGACCTAATCCATGAATTAACCAGACTTCCTAAGACTGGACCAGTTTTTCCTACTGGTAAGGATGTCAAGAAATAAATTGAGCAAGTTTGCCTATCTAGAAGTGACAAGCGCGGAATGACAGTTTACCCTATCAAAGAAGATGACATAAAACTCTTAACAATGATACTTGGGTATAAGTTTCAGCAAGAAAGCAGGTTGAACAGTGTCTCTGTAGCAACAGTCCTAGCAGCTATCATAATGGTGAAGGATAACACTCAATACAACTTATGTGAGATCTTGCGCGGTCAATTGATTGACAACATTTGAATTATCAAGCATGACAAGAGCAAGACATTTAGGTTTGGATCTATGATCATCTACTTATATTTCCATATAGTTGGAAAGGTTGCAAACCTTTACCTAGACAGGAGCAAACCCACAATGTCTCAGATTTCTCTTAAGGTCACTTTAGAGAGCAGTGCAAGGGATGCCATGGATATGGATATAAAGATATTTAGGATCAAAATGCAGAATAGGTTTAGATTATCTGAGAAGATAGTTGAAAAATATAAGGATAGCATATGTTTCATGGTAGAAACATATTGCACTTGCATGGAGGTAGTTGAACCTAGAACCAAATGGATTCATCCTCTTGGTTATGAAGTTGAAGAACATGTGCTAGAAGGATATGCGCAAGTTCTATTGTCAGCGCCCAAAGATCCTAATGAACCTAGATGGGGCACTTACAGAGAGAAGACCAATGAAGTGGATACTATCTTACACAGTGCTGATAATAAAAGGAAAGCATCCATAATTACATCTAACATACTAAAAGTTCATGGAGTTACTCAAGAAGATCTTGACAAAGAAAGAGATGCCAAGCTAGCAAAAGAACTTGAGAAAGCTGAACAGATCTAGAAGAAAAATAAAGTAGAGAGAACCTCTACGCCCTCTACCACCATTGACTTAGATTCATCTCCACTGTCCACACCAAGAAAGAAGACTAGAGGAATAAAATAGGCGCCCACGAATCACCCATCCTCAAGGAACACTCGGAGCAAAGCAAAGAATACTCAAGCTCCTCCTGAGGTAGGATTTAGACCTAGTCTAAATGTTTTAAGGAACATGATTGTAAATGAAGGGAGATTAGGTACACTTTCTAAAGTCTATGACAAATATCAAGAAATTGATAAGACTGAGATACATTCTATGATCATATCTCATATGATAAGGTTTAAGAAGATAGTTCTTGAACTCAAGACAGTGATACCGGATCAGTTATGGAACTTATTGGAGATCATGAAAAGAGATGCAATAGAGGAAGACATGAAGATTAGAGAAGAAACATTGGATACTCTTCTCCCTGTATGCTCGCATGATGAAAAGGCTATATTATTAGATCTGGCGAAGCCTCATGTCCAAACTAAGACAAGGACCTTACAAATTATGAAAAAAGAGTATGAGAAGATAGGTAAGGAGACTGAAAAGGCATTTGTACAAGTGTTTATGGATAGACACATGTATCCACCAACGATACCTACAACAAAAGTTACTCTAGCTCCTCCCAAAAAGGTTACAAAACCAGTGATTCAGATAGCACCTATGACAGGTCCACAGGTTTCAGCGCCCACAGTGACATTAACATCTAATACAGATAAAGACTTAGAAGACACTATAGTAGTTGACAATGTCAAGATATCCATGACTGCATCTGAAAAAGATATGGACAAAGTTGATAATGCATTTGTAAGCACTGAAGAAATGTGCACTGATGATACCTCTGCACAACAAGATGAAGTTCCCATCAATGATCAAATTGACATAAATGAAGATACTCAAGGTGATAAGACACCAATAAAAGAGATACCAGTAAAGGTTGAATGCATGGATACAAGTCAGAATAGTATATTCTCACCATCCACTCAACCATCTACCTCATTGTTGTCAAGGTTAACTCCTGATTCAACAAGTTTGGATGCATGGGGAGAAGAAGACCTAATCAAGATCAACGTTCTTGCTATGGAAAAGGCAAAAGAGAAACAAGTGATGAGGAACCCTCACTTTTTGAAAATAGTTAACATATTAAATGACTTAGTGCCTGTTGATCAGAAAGTAGCCAAAGTCCAATCAGTTGAAGATGTGGACAACATTTTGTCAAACTTCAAACCACACTTTATAAGCTTAGTAGACTCTACTACTAAGATTGCAGAAGATGAATACAAGAAGGAGAGACTGAATGATTTGGTAAAGAAATTTACCTTAGACTTGAACTCCTTAAAAATTGGGTAATCCATACTGAAAGAGTTGGCAACTAAAGGCAAGAAAGTTATAGCCAACCGCATGGACAGAGTGAAGTTCACCTCTAAGCACACCAAAAAGGTAGAAGAGGTAGATTTAATGGTGGATAGCATCAGAAAATTAGTTGAATCATCCACGCAAGACATGAACATATGCAATAATGTCTATCAAGGACAGTTGGATAAAATTGAGAAGGCAAAATTGGAAATCATCAAGATAAGAATAAGACAAACCCAGTTGAGAAATGCACTTGCACCATCTCTAACAGTCCTTAATGAGAACATTAAACAGATTGATGACACCATGGTGACATTTGATCAAGGTCCTTGCATGGATTTGATAAAAATGGAGAAACTGACATATGCCCTATGCGTGCATCTTCAGATAGTTGATGCCATGAAAGTATTTTGGCAGAAAGAGATTCAATCTCTTCAAATTGTGTACTCTGAAGTTTACATGGAGTAAGTATGTAGAAGACTTACTATTTTTTGTACACCTTTGTCATTAATGTCAAAGGGGGAGTAATATGGAATGTGTATATGCAGAAAAACATATGTATATATCAATAAGATGTTATGATTTACATTCACTTTTTGTGTTAAGTCATTTTGAGTAACTTGGCCACATTCCTTTGTTTCCATAAATGACAAAGGGGGAGATTGTTGGCAAGTTGATTTCCTGAGGATGCATGACTCATTTTGTGTTGTCATCATGGCAACAAAGTCATATTTAGTTTCTGTCATGAAAGACAAAATGACTAAGAATGGAAAATAGGGCAGACAGAGATACTCAACAATCAACACATCAGCGCACGTGCGAGAAATTGAGTCAGCATATGCACATTCAGATATATTTTTTATGACACATGTACATGCTACATCTAGACATGCATAGTACTGAACAATAGTACAGAAAAATTATAGGCAGATCAGTAGACCAGCAATCCCCAGAAGACAGAGCATGGAAGTTGACTACTGTTTTGATCAGCGTGAATTATTTTGTAATGTAATGGCTAAGTGCCTTTGGTTATATGTTTTTAATGTTGTAGTCAACATTGTAGTAAACACACTTGAGCTGACTTGTTCAGAAGCGTTGTATATTTTGTTTTAGGGCCGACTAGTGTTTTGTTTTGGGTCGCGCCTATTCGGATATGAACATATAAGTATGTAATGTAAAGTTATGTTACAAGCGTCAATTATTATGTAAGAGGAAGATATAGGGTAGTATAATGAAGTCAGTATATGATATAGCTCTTTAAGAGAGTAAGAGCATTTGTGCATACACGAAACTGATTAGGCAGTAGTGTCATCACAGAAGTTCATTTTGATATAGTGTATATCATCTTTCAGAAGGTTGTAGCCTTCATCGTATTGGGCAGTGATCCATATACCTTTAACAGGATTTTTTAAAAGATTCCTAACAGGGTCACACCTTTAACCAGGTCATTGTACTCATATTGTAAAGACTGCTTCTAATAGGGCAAAGGAACTCTAACAGGTTCATTATACCTAGTACAATATTTGTGGGTATTAATTCCCACCTGGGTTTTCCTCTGATCAAGGTTTCCCCATAATCATATCATGTGTTATGAGTTCTTATGTTAAGCCTCATTCTATGTATATTTGATTTATGTTTAAGTTGCTGAAAAGTAATTAATAAACAAACAATGATTCACCCCCCCCTCTCAGTGTTTCCAACATTGGCATGATAATACAAGAGTATCACCTAATGCTAGAGATGTTCTTAAATTAAGAGTCGGCTCAAAAATTTGTGATCCACATCCAAAACATCTTTTGGATATGACTCAAACTGAATTGTATAAAAAATTTGTGGATGTTAAGGTGTTAAATATTTCTATTAGTCAAAGATCTTTTGAAAAATGTAAACCCTGGTATGTAAGGATTAATAAGGAAAGAGTAACATTTTGTTGCAAAATTTACGTTCAATTTCATTATCATTATGATGTTTTTCGATCTATACGTTCTACCATGCATACTAATGAAATGTTGCAAGAATGTGGTATAAATATACCACCTCAAACTATAAAAGAATTTATATCAGGTTTGTTTTGTAACCCACCCAATGAGCATTTTTTTATTTTGAATGCATGTGTTTTTGGTGTATGTGATGTATGTGGCAATCTTGCATTTTTAGATGTATGTTCGCATGAAAAAATTTCAATTGATTTTGGTCATCAATTAGTTGATGTAAAAAGATTTAAAACTATTGAGTATCCATTGAAGGATAGAAAGGTTGGAAAACGACATGAGCTAATTACTGAAAAAGTTAGTGTTCATGCATTTATGAACGAATTCAAGAATAAGGTTTTACCTAAATATGTGAAACATTCCCAAAATGCTAGATGGCTTGATGGACAATTTCGCATATGCAAGAATACATTTCCAATTGGTAGTATACTTTCAGTTGTTGACTTTTCAGAGAACTACACACTTGCACCACAAGATGAGATCCAACCACAATATTATAATTTAGTGCAAGTAACAATGTTTGTTCATATTGTCTATAGGCATACACCTAATAGTACATAAGATGATCAAATTTTTTTGAGAGTATCATTTCTTTATGAGTGATAATAAATTGCATTCATCAGAGTTTGTCCAGTATTTCTTTAAGATATTTTATGATAATTTAAGGGAGAGATAAATTGATATAACACAACATCTAATATGGTTAGATAATTGCATAGGGCAATTTAAGAATGCTAGAATATTTTATTGGTTGAGTAGGACACATAAGAAAAGTAATGTCCAACATATTTGGAGTTTTTTGAGGCTGGGCATGGTAAAGGAGAACACGATGGTGCCAGTGCATGTGTTAAGAGAGCTCTGTGTAGAGAGAAACTCAAATTTGAGGAAAATGCAAAATTTAAAGATGCACGTGCAATTGTTGAGTGGTGTAAAACAAGTTTGTCTACGGGATCAAGTTGGAACTCTATAATCAGGTGTTTCTTCTGGTTAGTTGAAGATAATTATATCCTTTCAAGATATGATTGTGATACAATCAACGGGTGTGGTAAATGGCATTCATTTATGATTTCTAATTCTAACACTTGGACCATATGGACTAGGGAGCTTGCATGTTTTTGTCAATTTTGTGTTGCAAGTGAATGGGAAGAATGCGAGCCTATGAAATGGGTTGAAGAATGGCAACAAAAATCCTAAGCTCACCTAGTGAGCCACAAGATCAAGACGATATAAGAAATGAAGACCTAAATCATGCATTTGCATCAGAAGATTATGATTGTGTTTCAAACCTCATAGAACCTGGTAATTTCATTCAATTTCTTGTAAAACTTTAAACTATATTATTAATGTATGTCATCTAATTTATTATTCTATTAGAATTATATGTCTAAGAATTTTTATTTGTACATACATTACCTAATTTTGTTTTGAAGGACATGTGTATGTTGTTGCTGCACCCAAGGATAATGAAGAGCAGACTGATTATTGGCTAGCTCGATGTGTACAACCTAAGAAAAAGTTGATATGTCATGAAGTAGATGATGATGGTTTTGAGTATCTAATTGGGTCTGTTGTGGTTGTTGGTACATGGCTATGCAAATACCTAACAAGAAGGAATGGTTTGCCAGCTTTTGAAGACTACCAATCAAAAAAGAAGATTATACATTGTTCTCATTTGGTAGTGGAAACAAATATCAAATTGGAAAGATACAAAGGGAGACCTGCTAATAAAATATTATGGACACTTTTAATGGAAGACCATGAGGCAATCATAGATGCATTGCAGAAAAGATAGGATGTTGATTGGACATTAGGTTGAATCAAATTTATACATGTAAGTTTTTGTTAATTAATATATTTTTATATGTAGACATGACTTCCTTCAAGTATCATACATGTAGAGCTAATTACTTTGGTTTTCAGGTGTCAAGTATAATTGGATGTAACATATAAGACAAATTGTACAATTTACAACTTTTGGCTAATCAAAGTTGTAATACTAGGTAAGTTCAATTCATTCATCTAACTTTTGGATCCTATAAATGAATTTTACATTTAAATGCATATTTTCTAACATTTCAACATTCATTTTTATGATGCTGGATCTAGAAGAACATGTAGACATGAACTATTTATGAAGTTGAATCTACACGTGTATTCATCCAAGTTTGGTTTTATAAAATATAGTAACTATTTTTGAAGTTCAATGTGCACTTGTAAATTCGTCCAATTTTGGTTTTATAAAATACATGAGCTCACTTTTCTTATGTCCAATTTTGTCAATTACAATTTATATTTAATTTAATTACAATGGAATTTAGTTATTCAAGTATGTATCCATATTTCATAGTTCAAATTGATTTATGCCATGGTTTTAAAAGATAGATGGTATTTTTATAATTAATCTTGAAGTCAATGCTAGTTACATTTATATATTGTTTCATGTCACTTAAAATCAATTGCTCTTGTCAACTACATGAAGAAATAACTACTATTAATGATAAGATTATGTAATTGATATTTAATTACATGCAAACTCACATAAACTCATATATAACATGTAAACTCACATATATCTAGATTCAAATAACAAGTACAAATGATAACACAAGTCCTGATAACATATAATAACAAGTCATGATAACACAATTTTAAATAACATGATATAAATAATATGATAACAACTCCTGATATAACACAAGTCAAAATAAAATGATAAAAGGTCCTGATACCATGTATAACGTGTGTGTCATCATACAATAACACAGTCTAACTATCATAACAAGGTTTAACATGTGAAAAGGAGTATAAAATATCCATCATATATAATATAACACGGTCTAACACTGCTCATCTAACTGATCTGCACTCCTCTTCACTCCATGTGAAGGTGACTAGGATGCACCATCATGTTGCACCTCGTCCTCCTGTACATTTATAAAATATCACATCAGAAGACCAAGTGTGTTTAATTCAAATGACTTGCATAATTCACTTAAAAAGTAAAAGTAATATTAATGAACATAATTTAAAATTGTACCCTATGTCCATGTTGTGTAATGTCCTCAGTGGGACAAGGAGGTCCACTCTCACCAACATCAAAAGTTGATGCAGTCAACTCCTGTAAAAACAAAAAAAAATACAAAATTTATCTAATCGAGACCTATAAAAGACAGGTACACAATGGACAATGTACAAAATTAATTTTAATCATGACCTCAAAGGAAAATGTGGATGGCTGCATTTGAATCAATCCTGTAGCCATGCCAAGATTCATGGTAGTATCCACCTGAACAATATATTTAAATCATGAATTGAAAACTTTTACACATACATAAGTTTTGATTTATATTGAACTTGACTATAAATTTATCGAACATAAGAATTTACATTGGATGTTTGATGCATAGCCAGTGTCACTGATGAGTCAGGACATAAATATGATACGACATGAGAGAATCCAAAAGCCTACAATTGCAAAAAATGTAAACATGAATAAAAGTTGTACATAAACTAGTAAGCATATAAACACTTTAAATTAATGAATGTAAAACATACTACAGGTATATGAGGCTGAGTCTCAGTGACCGGTGGGGTAGAGCACGAAGAACTACCAACCTTAGTAGTACATGAAGCACCCTACAAAATTGCAAAAAATATATCAAACACATCATCAATTCAAGTTTTGTTTAAACTTTAAATTTACTCATCTATGTATCTAGATGAAAGTGCATACTCTGAATGGGTGGCTGAGATCTCAAGGTGTGGAGGTGATATGATGATGGTCACTGAATGACCCTGTGTCAACCCTCCTCTATTCACCAAAAATCCAAATGTTATGGTTGATATGTGTATAAATATGTAATTTAATATTGTAGTATAAATTAAATAATTAAATTTACCTCTGCAGGCTAATTGTCGTCTGCACATAGAAAATCAACATATGATGTGATGTCATCTCCAACATCACCCTGTGTGCCAGTGTCAACATCACCATGTGCGCCATCGTCAACATCATCATATCCACCATGGGCACTACCATCACCGTCAGGCTCACTCTGGGGACCCCTGCATATATCCTCGCAGCTTGTGCAAATGTGTGCTATGCTAGGGGCAACCCTTACCTGGGTCATCTTCTCTAACAAATTCCCCGAAAGGGAACTCAATGAACCAAGAGATGAGTGCACTTCTTGATGGTGGATAGGTGCAGACACTACTGAAGTAGGAAGAGGAACAAGAGGCTCATTAAGCACACAATTTTGAGTTCTATTACTCAATTTGGCCCCTGGCTTGCTCTGTGGCTTACCTCGACCGACCCCCTTAAAATCTCTCATATCAAATTAATTGGGTTTCCTACCCAATTAAAATTCAGCCCATAATTTTTAAAAAAACATAAGGGGACCTCATGATTAGCGTGTGGTGGATGGTCAAATACATCCACCACCGCTCCCAGAAATGTGCAGCTATCTGTGGGTGTTGACACCATCAAATATAAATGCGTGGCTTCTTGCCAAGTATCTCCTCACCCATTTTTGGGTTCACAAAATAAGGTTTCAAACGATTTTTGGTAATTTTTAAATCATTGACCTCTTTATACAAGAGGTTGTCAGCATAAAAGGTACGCATGGATTCCCTCCATGACTGATAACTATCAAGCTCTGAGTCTAATGACTATACTAAATCTAAAATGCCTTACATGCTATCAGCAAGGCGTAGTAGCTATGGAGGTGGGTGAGTCTCATGTCTAATGGTATTAATGTCATGTGTGATGGCATCTAGGTTTCTCCTAATACTCTCCCTCAACTCTAGAGGAGTGGAAGGAGGTGGAGGTGGAGGTGGAGGTGGAAGGGGTGGAGATGGAAGGGGTGGAGGTGGAGGTGGAGGTGACTGCTGACCTAAAATCTCCTCAATATCAAAATGATCCATGGGTATATAATCTGCAAATGTATATACAAACATGAAAATTGACAATTACTATATAATTTACATTTCACCTTACAAAGATCTAATTTAGACTTATAATTAAATGCAACATTTAATTTAGAGAGAGAGAGAGAGAGAGATTCTATTAGGTCTTATTATGTCTTATTAGTAGGTATTGGTCCTAAGGGTCCTATTAGATCTTATTAGGTCCTATTGGTCCTAATTGGTCTTAATAGGTCATATTATGTCTTATTGTTCCTAAATTAGGTCTTAATAGGTCAAGTATTGGTCCTAATTGGTCTTGATAGAGAGAGAGAGAGAGAGAGAGAGAGAGAGAGAGAGAGAGGTTTTAATTGGTCCTAATTGATCTTTATAAGTCTTATTAGGTCTTAAGGGTTCTATTAGGTCTTATTAACTTGCATATTATGTCTTAATAGGTCTTATAGGTCCTAATCTAGGTCTTATAGGTTCTATTAGGTCTTAAATTAGTCCTGTTAGGTCTTAAGTGGTCTTATTGGGTCTTAAGAGTCCTATTAGTTCCCACTAGGTCTTAATTAGTCTTAATTGGTCAAGTAATAGGTCCTAATTGGTCAAGTATTAGTCACATGTTAGGTCTTAATTCTAGTTCTATTAGGTCTTAATTTCAGTTCTATTAGGTCTTAATAGGTCTTATAGGTCCTATAAGGTATTATTGGTCTTATTAGGTCCTAATCTAGGTCTTATAGGTTCTATTAGGTCTTAAATTAGTCTTATTAGGTCTTAAGTGGTCTTATTGCATCTTAAGGGTCCTATTAGTTCCCACTAGGTCTTAATTAGTCTTAATTGGTCAAGTAATAGGTCCTAATTGGTCAAGTATTAGTCACATGTTAGGTCTTAATTCAAGTTCTATTAGGTCTTAAGGGTCCTATTAGGTCTTATTAGTAGTTATTAGATCTTATTTGGTCTTTTATGTGTGTGTGTGTGTGTGTTTGTGTGTGTGTGTGTGTGTGTGTGTGTGTGTGAGAGAGAGAGAGAGAGAGAGAGAGAGAGAGAGAGAGAGAGAGAGAGAGTTTATTGTTTATTTTCTAGACCTAGGGTTTACAAATTTCTTTTCAGTTGCGTCTAGGTTTACATTTGTGTTTTCTACCTAGGGTTTACAATCTTGTTTCAGTTGTGTTTAGGTTTTATTTTTCTACCTAGGGTTTCTTGTTGTGGTTAGGTTTAGGTTTAGGTTTTAGTTTTCTACCTAGGATTAAATCAGTTTTCAAAATTTTTGTTGTCTTCTACAATAATTTACAAATTTAAATAAAAGTAAACATAACAATTTATTTTAATCCTATTAAAAAAAATTTAAACATTAAACAATAATCATAATACATTTTTTCACATTAAACTAATTAAAAATAATAATAAATAAAATTTTTAATGAAAAAAATAATTAAAAAGAAATAAAAACAATAATGTGTACCTGGACTTGGAAAAACGATAGCAAGGGGGGCAACGGTAGCTCTCAAAACGGGCACTCATCTACAGCAAAATGTGATTTCATTTTGCAAGTTGTGAAAATGACTTGCAAAATAGGTTAAAAGAAAAATTAAATACTTTTACAAAACGGGCACCCATTTTTAAAAAAATGGGCGCCCATTTTGGCCCGAGCGCCCGAACCAAAACGGGCACCCATTTTATATTTACGGCTCGGGCACACGAAGCATAACGGGCACCCGTTTCTAAAAACACGGGTGCCCGTTTTGGTTTGCCAGTTTTTTTTGGCCACATAATTCCGCAGAATTGGCACCCAACTTTGTTCTTGCACCCTAATACCATTAAGCCAACCAATATATTACCTTCCTCTTCCACCGTGATTGTTGAGCTCACCAACTCTACGAATCAAAATGCTGATTTTATATATGATGCAACCAACGATGCTCTCAATCTTATTGATCAACCTAAATCTAAACCCAAACCTAAGCCTAAGCTTGAACCTTACATTACCTTCGATCCTATGGAGACTACTAAGGCACCTAATGGACCCCTATACATAACTACAAAGATTAATGGAAAGTTCTACGTGGATTCCTTATTGATTTTACGTGCATGGTGAATATTATTACTGAAGAACGTCTTCTCAAAAGACAATTTTATTAAGTTACTTATGAAAACTCCAATGTGATGATTAAGGTGCACGATGGTTTCACTTGTTAAACCATATGTTCTATGGCCCTTGCCATTGAAATTTGTAAGAAGTGCTTAGATGTCACCTTTTCTATTATTATTACTTCTGATCAATTCCTTGGCTAGAAATCCTTGGCTTACTTCCATGAAAGCTATCCCCTCTACTGTAGTATTTTAACTTTCCTCATAATGGATCAATTATCACGATCAATCATAGTCTCTATAATCCTTTAACAAGCTATGGAAACTTTATCCTCAAATTATTTTGGCCTTAAACACCTCAACACTTGCAACTATAAAAAGAAACTATGTTCTCATCCTATCAAAAATACAAAGTTGAATAATGATTACAAAGTTGAGAAAACCTAAGGATTTTCCACCTTATAATCTTTGACCTGGAATCCTTTCCACACCTTCCATTCCTTATATTTATGCTTTAGTTCCACCTACTATTTCATATAAATGTCGAACATCCTCTATCTCTCAAACTAGTAGGTTCCTTCCATTCCCCTTCCTATAAAGTATGAAAAGGATCCTAGGTTAATTGACCTCAAACCTTCCTAAATATTAAGCATTCTCTAAACCTGTTCTAACTATTTTTGATAGTTGGCCTTACTATTAACAAACAAAAAAAGACAACATCTACCTTTGAACTTCTGTGGACCTGAAAATAAGATAGTGCAACATTCACAAAACCATCCATTACATCAGCAAAATTAAAAGCCACCAAAATCTCATGCAAAGGAATGTAGAGTGTTCTCCCACAAGGACTTCAAATACAATTTCCTACATATTTTAGCTTTCCATACTTCCATCTTCTAGATACACCATTTATTTAATTTTCATCACCACCAGACATTATAAAGTATGTTAAGACATAATACAACCTTCAAATACTCTTTCCTTCATGGATTAGATTTTAGATACTCTTTCTTTCTTATCAACCATCATATACTCTTTCTAGCACAACTCTCCATCAGATACAATGTTGAACATACAACTCTCATGCTTCTCTGTATCATATTGACATCAATACACACAACATGTTGACATCAATGACAACACTGCTCGCTCGTAATGCTAGCAAACAATATGCTTATTGAACTTTTATTGTTATTAACTTTTAAATAATTGAAAAGGTTACAGTATAGTAATTCACCCCCTCTTGGTATAAGTGTGTGGTCATCACAAAGTGTGACATTATTGTTCTACATTGTGATGACCTCCCTTCGCCACTTTTAGCAAACCAGTTACGTTGAACATCTTCATGAAATAAAAGCTACAAAAAATATCTTTGTTCATGAAGGAATCATATAATATAGATCCTAGTCCCTAGATGTTATTGTTTATACTTTTTCTAAATTTGAAACTTCACCTTAATGGAGACTTAACTTTTTATGTGAATCCACTTGTCTAATATGATTCAAATCAAGTTCTTAGAACCGAATAAAATATGTAACTAAGATTAATTAGAGCTTCAATTATATTTATATCAATCTATATTTGGAAAATTCCATGGTATTTTAAAATGGTATAGTAATAATTAGGCAAATATCATGTGATTATTAAATGGCACATATAAATGTTGAGCAAATCAAACCTTAATAAAATACATGTATTGCACTTATCATGTTGATTATGGACCTAAGATTGGCATGGATATTTTATGGTATTAGTGGAAGTTGTCCTCATATCTAGTGAAGTTTTAATGGCATTGGTAAAATGGCTCTACATACATAGTGAAATTTTACTAGTATTAGTGAATAGGTGAGTAAAATAATAAATGTGTTTGAAATTTTAGGTGAATCACCATTACAAATACATAGATTTATAAGGCAAAAACATTAACTTCAAATAGGTCATAAAATAATTTGTTAAAAAATTGATATACATTTGATCACATTTTGTCAAATATAGGTGCTTTAATCCCCAATGATTACAATATTTTTGCCAAATTCAAATGTATGGACATGAACTATTCATCAATTGTAAAAGATTTAATTTCTAGACTTTTATCTAAATTATTTTTTTACTTAAACTAGTCATATTAAAATATTAAATGACCTAAGTACAAGGATAATGTTTTATAATATTTTATAACTAGATTAGTTGATCGGGTCAAAAAATACATGATTCGTGTTTTGATCAAGGGGTTACTTCTACATTTTTCACCTCTTTAGTTTAAGTAGGCCAATCAATTTTAAGATTTTTAATTTTATGATGAATTACAGTGCAATGTATATATAATCGAGGCTATATTGCTATATGAAGAGGGTAAATAAGTGGAGGGAAAATAAATAAAAATTGAATAATTAGTCATTAGTCAACTTTTGAATATAAAAGTAGAGCATCATTCATGCAAAATTAATTTAGCCTTTTGTCTATTGAACTATTTATTATGTGTTTATTGTATTGAGGGTAAATTTCTTTCATTTAGTTATGTTGGATATCTTCTAAATGATTAGAGAGCAATTTTCAAATCATTTGAGAGAAAGTGATGGGTATGGGCATATTTCTTATCATCTTCTTTTTAGAGAGGAATCAAAGTCCTCACAAATCCATCATCCACTCATAAAGTTCAATTCATAAGGGAAACTCACTTAAAATATACCTCATATTCCTCAAGCTCAATACATTTGTAGACACAAGTAGCAAATCTTTTAATATCATCATTATTTTTGTTAGTTAGACCACAATATATTTTTTGCCTTTCCACAAAACAAATTATTCCCTTAAATAAACAGTAAGAATCAATGGCCGAATTTTTTATTTAGTGAGATATGTTGGTATATCTTTCAAGAGTGACCTTTGCACATTCAAATTTTTAGGTTCTTATATATAAACTTTCCAAACTAAATTAGTTTTATGTTAATATGAGTAAAAAAAATCACAAGTTATAGAAGCTTATATAGATATAGTATTGATAAAAATAATGCATATAAGAAAAAAAAATTGACTATAGATTTTATAAATAATTATATATAGGACAAAGTTAAATGAAATAAACAAGATTGTAATGAAAAAATTACTTTCCATAAATATAAATATAAATCAACTAAACATATATATAATTACTTTCCATTATATCTTTGAAATTATGAATTAATCATATTTTATGAAAATGAATGTTTTTTAAAAAACTAATAAACATACAACTCTAAACATTTTCTTTTGAACTCATTGAAGCATGAAGTTATATAATAGATCTTATAGCCGTTAGATAATCAAATTTTCTTACTCTCACGATATTTGAATCTCCCTATCATAGGCCGCTCGTAAATTTAAATCATAGGCCCTTTCAACGGACGACTGAAGTTTTTTTTTTTAAAAACGGCTATATTTGCATTACATTAATCATCTGATGGATTGGAACGCTGGTCACCAGCATGGAGTCATTAACAAATATGCTCTGTTCCTGCAAATTTCTTAGCGTAGGTAAACTTTCTATCCCTCACCTTTGCCTTGGAACTTTAGCTTTGCAAATGTAAAATTCTTGTCCTCTGTGTGTTGTAATTAGAGTAGTTTACCAATTGTATATTTTCTAATCTTCATTATTATGCTATTGCCAGGAACTGTTATTCTTCTTACGAGATTTAGCCTTGCTGTAATGCTTTTCTTTGTTTTGGGTATTTTGTTATGTGAAGCTCTTTCCAAATTAGTCTGGCCTCTAAAGAAAGTGATGATAATGTTTTGCATCTAGGTCCATCATAAATCACCAAGAAGCTCAGAGTCCAGGATTGTGAAATTAAAAGTGACTTTTATGTGCTGGGATTGGGTTGGAGAGTGTTTTCATCGTATTATTGGATTTTGTACAAAGGTTCTTAGTCTTCCTCTCCAGGATAGAATCTTTGTTTCCTGCAAATGCTTTTCAGCCCCTGCTAACAAATTCCATTATATGCTCTGTTCATGCAAGTCATCTCTCAGATCTAATTTATTAGCATATGTAATCCCAAAAGAATTGATTCCAGGGGTGAATGAACTGACTATTGGTACTGAACCCTTTTGTTAAACCCATAGATGAGAATGTTGTGTAGTCATTAGTAGACGATGTGAAAGGTAAACAGTTCTAGTTGTTTCTTGGTTGTAGTGTATTGTAGGAGATTGATGTGGTGGGGCCACATTATCCTTTTACTAAGCTGTTGTGCTCTGGTGTCTGAGTGGAAGCTTGACGTTGAAAACTGAATGTGGGGAGAGGGTCAGTGAAAAGGGTAATGAATGGGTATAAGGATGGGGTATAAACTTCTTGGTAGAGGCAGTACATTGCGAGTGAGTGGATGAAGGGAATAAAACTAGAATTCTACTTAACAAGAGGCTTGCTTTTCTGCTCTTACATTCACTTTCTGGGTGGAGTTTTGACTGCAAAGCCATAGTCATTCCTCATTAGTATTAAGGTTTCTTGCCTGCATATCAGCTTTCACATTACTAGGCACAGGTAAACATGCAATATTACCTCCTATATTGAATTCTTTAATGCTTATCAGTTGGGTCTCTGGTCGTTTCCTGAGGGTGGCTTCTTAAGGGACTGAACAGGGTATTGAGTGGTGTAGCTGGGTTTCATGGAAGATGATGCTTAAAATAATGCACTTTTCTGGAGACTAGTGTTGGAAAACTTATGGATCTTTGAGTCTAATCCTTGCTCTCTCCTTTGTTATAAACTGATAATGTTTTACAGATTGAGAAGGAGGTCTGAAGGCTAACATCTGATTCTGGTATACAAATTCTAAACACTTAAGTCTTCTTAAGTTATAGAGATCTGGTGAAGGTATCTTAGGGCAAAATATACTCATTGAGCTTCGAGTAACATTTTCAATGAACTGGGAGTTATCCCTTCTGTCTTCTTTGCTGTTATGGACTGATAATGTTCACCAAACTGTAGTGAAGGGATAACTTCCAACACTTAAAAGTCTTCTTATGGTACAGAAATTTGGTAAAGGGATTTTAGGGCAAAACATACTAAAGAATTTTAGATGTGTCTGAATATAACCTTTTCTTCGAATAATGTGAATTAAGATGACATGGAAGAAAGTGTTGTTATTCATTTGTTTTCTGTCTCTCCTGGTGATTGTCTTTTCTGCTCACTCTCAGGCATAGGAATAAATCTGCTTTAAAGGTGAAAAAAGGATTTTGATGAAGTGATCTAGAATGACATGGCTATCTAGTGTGTAGTTTGAATGCGCAAAGCCTAGCAATATGGAAAAAATGACAATGTATGGGGACTCGGGAGAAAGGATGGTCATAGTGTGCGTATGTTAGAATGATGTTGCCAAACTGTAATGGGCTTTGCTGAGGAACACAATTGTCAATTTGATGATCATGAAATAAATTTTGATTTTCATATAGTATTTTCTAGAAATGCAACTTGGTTTTCAAAGAGATATTATAATTCAATTTAAAGCTTATGTAATCTTTGTGTCCCTCACCTCTTTGCCTTGGAACTTTAGCTTGGCTTCTTCAGATGGTGTAAAATCCTAGCAGGGTCTTCCTCTGAGATAGAATATCTGTTTCCTGCAATCAAGACCGATGCAGAAATTCTTTTCAGCCCCTGTTAACAAATTCCATAAATGCTTTGTTCCTGCAAGTCATCAACCTAGGGATCCCTTGATTCTAAACTTATCAGGGTCATTGGAGACATGCAGATTAAAAATTACCAAACATGGACTCATTCATAGCAATTGACTCCTTTCTTAGGGTCTCCTTCACAACAGCACAGTTTCCCCAAATCCCCTAAATGTGGCACTTCACAACAACCTCTTCTCGATGCTTTGTTGACCTCTTCATAAGCCATTTCTTGAATATGAGGATGGGTTATGAGATAAGCAGAGAACATTCTATGGCTCTAGATGTGCTATTGAAGGCTATTTCTTCACTTTCTCCCTCAGCAATTTCAGAAACTTAGCTCCTTCTTTTTGAGGGCATCGTCTGATGAGAAGAGCTCTGGCATGCAGCCTGGAACATTGTTGTGTTGGGTTGTGCTTAATAGAACAAGGCAGAGGACTTGGTCACCAGCATGGAAGTTACTTCAATATCTATCTTTTGAGGTGTAAAATATTGGGCAGCTACTCTCTGCAAGCATCCTCAAGTTAAAGGGGTGCTATTATCTTTGTCTTGTATCACATTTTGTTTCTCAATTACTAAATATTATTTAGTACATTGTAAAATGTTTGGCAATTTAGCAATTTAGGCGGAGTGGATATTCAATTGCCTCCAGGGGTAAAGAGCATCTTTAAAACATAACTTATACAAGTGTAAAACCCACAAAGTTATTTGCTTTATTAGAAGATATTTTAGCCTTGGTTGCATGTCATTCGAGCACTTAGGTAATGTTTCAGCTTTTTAATCCCATGCTTAGATTAGGAAGGCTTCAATTCCCTTGCCTATGTTTGGACCAAGTCTGTTCCAATATTTATTGCATTCAATGCTTTGGTGCCTTTGGAAGTTTGGAATCCATCAGGTTTCAGATTCAGGTTCAAATTCCTTCAGTCCGATGTCTGTTGAATTTATAACCCGTGTCCTAGTGCCTTGGATATCTGTTGATATTTTCAGTGTTCCAGCTTCATGGGTCTTCAATTTTTTGCATTCTGTTTATCAACTGAGTCTTTTTGCATTTAATCTTCATTGCTTTTAGTCTTGTTAATTTCAATTTGTGTTTTGTTATCTACTGAATTTGTCTGCATTTCAAATTCAACTCCAGTGTTTTCAATTTTCTGCATTCTAATATCTCTTAAATTTGTCTACATTTCATCTCCAATGCTTTCAATTGTTTTTGAACGTCATTAACTTCAATATTGTTTTCGTGTGTTTCTTTCCATTGCCCATTCAACTCGTTTCCTTCTTTGTTAACAATGGGTTCTCCTTTATCTTCAACCAACCTTTATCCATAACACCATGCTTGATTCTTCCTCTCTTCTAAATCAATTGCCATTTTCTGCTCCTTCCAGTGATGTCAACCATTAACAATTTTAAACAGTGTACAGTTGCTGCAAAAGTCTTATCCAATTATAATCATATTGAGAATCTATTATTGATAATCTAATTTAATGGTTTGAAAGCAATAATTTGTATAAAAAATGTCCTTGATACTTAAAACTTAGATTGGCTGGAGTTCGTCATTTGTTTGAAAGAAGTGCATCCCTAGAGGAGAACACTCCTTTCTAATGGATGGTGCATTTGATTGATCATCTGAAAGCAGAGGAACAGTTGGGCCCCTCTGTTAACGAATATGTTCTGTTGCTGTAAATTTATTAGCATATGTAAAATGCTAGCAGGGTCTTCCTCCCCAGTTCATAGTTCATGCAGATAGAAGTTTTTGTACTGTGTGTTGTCACTAGAGTCATTTACCAACTGTATATTTTCTTATCATATTAGTATACTATTGTCGGGCACTGTTATTCTTCTTTGTACTTGCAAAATTAGATTTGGCCTTGCTGTCATTGTTTTCTTCGTTTTGGGTATTTTGTTTTGTGAAGCTTTATTGCATCAAGGCCCATCATAAATCACCAGGCAGATCACAGTAATTAGAAGATTGTGCAATTAGAAGTTACTTTTATCTGTAGCGGAATTGGGTTGGAGAGTTTTTTCATCTTGTACAATGGTTGTTGGCCTTCTTCCTCAGGATAGAATCTCTTTTTCTTTTATAGCCCCCTGTTAACAAACTCGTCAGTCGTCAGTCCATATCAGAGTCGTTGGAAATATGCAGATAAAAAAATACCAAAAATGGACTCATTCATAGGAATTGATTCCTTTCTCATTGTCTCCTTCACAATAGCACAGCTTCCCCAAATCCTCAAGTTAAAGGTGTGATATCCTCTTAGTCTTGTAGCACATTTTGTTTCTCAATTATCAAATTCTATTTAGGGCATTGTTATATTGGCTTTTAACTTTAACGGAAATTTGACAGGGCAATTGGGGAGGTATCCCACAGCAACCTCTGCAATTAGCTGCAAAGGAAAATGTTTGGCAATTAGTGGATATTCCATTGCCTTCAATACCCACAAAGCTTTTATTGATAATTTAACTGTAAAACCCACAAGTTATATGTGCTTGTCATTCCAGCACTTAGCTATAATTTACCTTGCTTATGTTTGGATTTTGATATATTTATGGCAGTCTGTGCTTTGGCGCCTTTGATTTCTGTTGAGCCGCCGTAGATTTCTGTTGATATTTTCAGTGTTTTCTGCATTCTGATTTCTGTTTTTTCATCCACTGAATTTGTCTTTGTCTGCATTTCAAATTCAACTCTAATATCTGATGAATTAGATATTAGTTTGTCTGCTTTCAATTGTTTTTGAACTTCAATATTTTCTGTTATGTTTATTTCCATCGCATTCCCCTCCACATAGAAAACAGCGTGAACAATTTTTGATTGCCTGTTTTCTATTTTGGATTCGCTAATAATGGTTTGAAAGCAATTTAAAAACTTAGATTAGCTGGAGTTTGGTTGAAAGCAGTGCAGCCGTCGAGAAGAACACTTTGAAAAGTTTCATTATTTGTTGGTCTGGTTATATAGGTATAGTGAAATCATTGAAAATACATATTTTCTATAAAATGGAATCACATTTTGTTAATAGATTTTTAACTAAAGCGTTTTTAGAATATCCATCATTTGATGATTTTGATGTGAAATGTGAAATGTGAAATGTGAAATGTGAAATGTTAAATGATATAAAAATTATTTAAAGTTTTATTATTGCTAATTAAACAATTGTAAATATATCTTTTAAACACTAGGCACACCATAGCTTTTGTTTAAAGGTTGTAATTTAAATTTGTGGATTTGCATGAATGTTTTAATGGCTTTTATGTAATTGAGTTGAATGGACTTTGTTTGAAGGTAAGATTGGCTCTTGCACATGAGGCTTGAGGCTTGTATGTTTTTTTATGATGGGTATAGTGACATATGCGTCATTAAGTTAATAGCATGAGTTTTATTGAAAGGTATTATGAACCTGGTTAGATGTAAATTAGTCATTCACATATCCTTAATCATTAGCAACATCCATACTTGTGCATTATTATGATTATATGGTTGGAGGGAGAGTGAGTGGGAGGGGGAGAGAGGGGGGAGAGTGTGCAAGAGAGCA
>MU223755.1:108684-151418 GCA_018584345.1 Thuja plicata
GAGAGAGGACAAGGGGAGGGGAGCGGGAGAGGGAAAGGTGGATGGGAGAGGGAAGAAAGGAGAGGGAGGGATAGGGGAGGAGAGAGAGAGAGGATTGAGGGTTTATATACATCTTGCATTATTTCAGGGAGTTAAACTTGAGCTGGCTGACCACGGGTTCTTTTTTCCCTCTCAAATCCTCACATTAGGCTCTGGGCCCAATCTCATAGGGACACATCACAAATGTCGATCTGTCCCAGGGGTAGATTACCAATGGCTACCTGTACCTGGGAGAATGAGCCTATATTTCATCTGGGTACCAGGGAGACGAGGTAGGTGAGGGAAAAGATAAGACACCTCACTCCAATGTCAAAAAATGCCAAAAAATGCCAAAAAATAAATGAATAGCTCTTAGTTGAGGAAATAAATAATGGGATTAGATGGAAAATGGGAAAACATGCCTAGAGGTCCTACCATAGAAAATACACTAAAGTAGGCACAAAATGATCTTAGAATTGAGCACAAGTTAGGTGCTTATAATTTAGGACTAGATAATATATATGTTATTATTATATTATATTAATATATTAATATTATATATTTTTAAATATTTATTGTAATATATTATATCATTTTTCATTTAAAGTATCAAATATTGGACTGCTCTGCATTTACTGTGAAAAAAGACAACAAAAACATGATGACTAATACTTGTCCTTCCCCAACAAGGGCGCGGTGACAAATGTGCTCGGTCCTCTATTTTTCTCTTTAATGCATTTATTATGAATGTTGCCTCTCCATCCTCCCTCTACTACTCGGCAGAGGCCGTACCCCCTTGGGCATCAATGGAGTCAGACAATATTAATCCCATTAAAACCAATTCCTTACCTGCTAGACCTAAATCATTTTTGGAGGCGGTTGGTTCTCCCATTGATGCGAGCGCAAGGTTTAACTTGTCAAGTGTTCATGGAGCTTGCGATACCGCTAAGAACAATGGGGCTATTACTATACCCTTCTCTGTTTCCCCGAATCCGGAAATGCTTGTTGAAATTGTGAAGGAAAAAAATAGGTTAAGAAATTCTGTTATTTTCTTCTTTGCTATTGAAATTGATAAATGCCCTCCCAGAAATTTTTTAGATGATTGGTTTCATAATTACTGGAACTTGAAACTTAGTTTCCATATTTTGTTCTGCAGGCAAATTCAGAAAGGTTTATATGTGATTTTCTTTACTAATCATGAATCCCAAATCGAAGTTCTTAAAAAACAATATTGGACTATGGGCTCTACCTCCTTCCACACCCTTTCTTGGTCTCCCAAGGCCATTCATGAGGAGGTTCTTTCCCTCTCAGCCCCTCAATGGATACTAGTTAAACAAATCCTGCCATTTCTATGGCGTTTCCTCCCCCAATTTCTTGAACCTCTTAGTAAAGTCATTCAAATGGATGACATAGTGAGATTAGTTCCTCAGATGGACGCCAGAATACTTATTTCATTAAATCCTGGTAAAGAGATTCTGGATGATATTAACATTAACATCTCTGAGGACAATTTCTCTTGTCCTATTGAAATTCTTGGGGGTCTGAATGCTTGCTTCTTATGTAGAAGAGAAGGGCATCTAAGGAAGGAATGCCACATCCTTAAGAAAAAATCTATGTCAGATAAGCCCACGCCTCTACAAAAAACCAATGTTGATGCCAACCCTATTTTGGAAACCTCTGTGAACAAAAACCCTCATTTAGCTGAGCCTTCTTTTCCTCTCCCCACTTTGACTTCCATCTCCCTGTCCATCCCTGCTGCCTTTTCCCCTACAATAATCTCATCTAACTCCCTGCCCATTGAGAATGATACTCAAAATGATGGGTTCCAAACTGTGACGAAGATGACCAATAAGCATAGACGTAGAACCAATAAAGTTGTTAACACCTCCACTGTGGGATCTCAGGCCTTAAATCCTCTACTTGCCTCTAGCATGGACATCCCCGCCTCACAAGATACCCAATTTTTCTCCCCCCAATTAGCTTGATCATCGAGGACCCCTCTATAGATTGCATTGGCTTGACCCCTCCCTAGAACTTCCCACATAAGATCTTCAAAGAACTCAATGATGACTACCTGCTTGAGGCCATCCCTTCCTACAAGCACTCTATAGACTTTGCTAATCTCCAACCAAAACATACCATGGATGTGGATATCCTATCCCCTACTGTCTCTGATAATGAGGATGAATTCAAAGGTAATTTCCCCACATCTAAACGACATGGGAGATCGTTGGGATCAAAAAATAAGAGCTCCACTAGTAAAAAGATTGGGGATATCCCATCTATTATTATGACCCTAATTACAGGGTGTTCAGACCAGTGATCTCCCCCCGCATGTTTCCTTATGAATTGCATCTCATGGAACATTAGGGGACTTGAATCCCTTGATAAGAAGTTTATTATTAAGCATTATTTAGATACCTGTAAATCCATGGACTTTTTAATGTTGCAAGAAATTAAAGCCACTAGTTTTGTACTTGATTCCAATCTTAACTTCCTTTGGAAATATGCTACCAAATTTTGTACTTACCACCCTAGGGGCGGGGGTGGAGTTGCACTTCTGGTTAACTCGAGATGGAAGAATTATGTCACTGGACATGGACTCTCCCCTTGAAATAGAGTAGTGTGGATTACTATTAACTACAATAACAATGTCTTTGGCATATGCTCTATTTGTGCTTTGAATGATTTTAAAGAAAGAGCAAACCTCTGGGATTGGCAAGGTACGCTCCCTAATATCCCATGGCTTGTGGCAGGGGATTTCAATATGGTTGAATCCCAAGAGGACAAAGCTAGTGGTCTCCCATTTGCTTGGAAAGATCTAGAAAGGATTCATTGGAATAGAATGAAAAATGCTAAACATTTATTCGACCCCCTGGTTGGTAACAAAGGCATTATTCTAGGCTTATGGCATACCTAGTGCAATTACCAGCAAGGTCCCTCTAGAATATATTCCAGAATGGACCGGTTCTATGTTAATAAAAAAAAAAATCTCTATTTTGCCTGATCACCTAGGCAACTCTATCCTTGTCACCCCCACTTCCCTCTCTGATCACCATCCTTTCTCCACTTATATTAGAATTAATAACTCTCTTGTGCAAGGCAAAGGCTCCAATCCCAAATTTATCTTAAATACTAGTCTTCTTAAAGACGAGGACGTTCTTATAGCCATTAATATCATTAGACTCATCAACATGAATAACTTTCCCACCAACTCTCATTTGGATAGATGGAACATGAACATTCTCGCTTGGCTGAATCTGTTAAAAACCATTGGCCAAAAAAGGGCCAAAGACTATAGGTTTACTGGAAAAAAAAATCTCTCCTTTGACCTTCAGAAAGCTGAAGTTAACATCCAATCCAATCCCTCAGACTTTGAACTTGTCTTGCATCTGATTCATGCTAAGGAAGCCCTTAGAAAACACCATCAGATTAAAACTAGAGGAGCCAAAATTAGATCTCGTGCTCACTGGTTACAGTATGGTGATCGGGGCTCTAAATTTTTCGTTAACCTCATCAAGCATAAAAGAGGACTTTGCTGACTTTTACCAAAATCTTTTTGCTTATGAAGACTCGGAGGAGGCTACTTCCCTTAGAAATCAGTGCAGATCTCTTATCCCTAATAAGATCTCCTCTATAGATGTTGACCTGTTGTCTAAAGACATCTCTGTCGAGGAAATTGAAAAACCCATTAACTCCCTTAATAATGACAAAGCTCTTGGGCCAGATGGCCTCCCTGTGGAGTTTTACAAAGTTAATGTTAATTGGATATGCAAAGATCTCCAAGATATCTACTTAGAAGCTCTTGCTAGAGGCTCCCTAGGTAGCTCCATTAACAAGGGAATTATTAAGTTGATCCCTAAAGATGGGGACAAAGCTCTCATAAAAAACTGGAGACCTATCACGCTCCTCAATGTCTCTTATAAAATTTTTACCAAGATCCTGGCCTTGAGACTTGAGAATATCCTGCCCAAATTTGTTTGTTCCACCCAAACAGGTTTCATTAAAGGAAGATATATTCTTGAGAATCTTATTACCAGTTGGGAAGCCATGAATTGGGCCAATTACTCTAAGCAAAATTCTGCTATGTTTCTTCTAGACTTTGAAAAGGCTTATGACAGGGTGGAATGGAGCTTTATCTCCATGATACTTGAAGCTTTTGGATTTCCTAGTGTGTTCTGCAATTCTGTTTATATGTTGCTCAATGATGCTTTTGCCCAGGTTGATGTTAATGACTCCCTCTCAAACTCCTTCCCCCTTGGTAAATCCATCAGGCAAGGTTGCCCCTTGGTCCCTTCCCTCTTTTTTATTGCCTTTGATGCCCTATATTACGTCCTTAGGGATAGTTCAATCTCCCCTATTGTTAGGGGCATTTCTATCCCTAATAATGAAGAACTTATAAACTGCCAATTCGCTGATGACATGACTATTTTCTTTGAAGCCATTGTTGCCAATTTTGAAGCTCTGCAAACCAAACTCAGTCTTTTCTGCACTATTTCTAGTGCTCTCTTATCCCACTCCAAATCTATCTGTCTTGGTTGTGATGAGAAGCCCCCTGACTGGTTTAAAAACTATGATTTTCAATGGGGAGGTCCACATAAAATTGTGAGATATTTGGGCATACCTTTTTCCATTGAACCCTCCCTTAAGGATACGTGGTCTTGGGTTAAAGATAAAAACACTAAGAAGCTGGATAAGTGGCACAACAGATCTTTATCTTTGGCTGGCAGAGTTCAAGTCTGCCAAAAAATTATTTCTTCCTACAATTTATACTATTCCTCTACCTGGATGTTCAGTAATTACCAAATCTTGAAAATACAAAAGGTCGTTAGAAACTTTCTTCGGTTTGATGGTAAAGGTAATAAAAAGATGCATGTTGTTAAATGGCAGTGGTGCCATACTGATAAGCTCCTTGGGGGCTTGGGCTTGAAGGATCTTAAACTCCAAGGGATTGTGCTTGCCGCCAAGTGGATTTTTCACTCTATGGATGGTAATGATCCATGGAAGATCCTTGTGAGGAACAATATTGAAAGGGGATTCACAAAAAATGCAAAATATTGGAAGAATATTCCTTTTAATGATCTGATTATTGGCAACTTTCATATTGTTGTACAAGGATCTGTTGTCTTTAGATCCATATGGAAAGCTTGGAATCATGTCAGGAAATATATTACTAACAAGGCCTTCCATGATGATAATCAAATATATGGTGAAAGGTCCATATGGTGGAACTTGCACTTATCTGGCAAACCCTTCGCCCTCTCCCAATGGTGCTCTGCTAGATACTGGTCTAATATGGGCATTAGTCAATTGGATGACCTCTTTGAGCATGACAGGATTATCAGTTCGGACGATCTTAGAAGTAATTTTGATATCCTGACCTCCCAGAAGAAAACTTACAATATGATACTTAAAGCTACCAAGGACTTACCTACTACTTGTCATGTGGACTCTCATAGATACTTAAACTGTAAATGGTCGGATGGGACCATTATATCCAAAATCAAAGCTAAAAACATTTACAATGTGATTGGATATAATGATGCCATCATTGACCATGTAAATTCTGTTTGGTACTTCAGCCTTGACATCTGCTCTTGGAAAATATATTTTGATATATTGTGGAAAGGCTCTATTGAGCCTAAGATAAAATGTTTTAAATGGTTGTTGTTTCTTGACAGGCTCCCAATTAGAAAATATAACTCTGTGGATGATTATTGTAACTTGTGCAGACTACCTGTGTCTAGTAGACACATTCCCTTTGATTGTATTTTTGCTAAAGAAATATGGCATATGTTTGGTATCACTTATCCTACGAATTTTAATATTCTTGAAATTATTACTAGGCATATTGTTGGGCTTAAAAAATATACTAATCTATTTTGGAACATTCTCTCTTCCAATATTTTCTGGCAGTTTTGGAAGTGTAGAAATGAGGAAATGTATTAAAACAACCCTAGTGTTCTTACCAAGTCTTTTCGAAAACTCACTTATTTTAAAATCTTCTTGCAGGTTCATACTACTATGCTGATTGAAAAGGAAAAGCTCAAAAGGTTCTTGAGGACGTGAAGTGCCACCTTCTTTGTCTTTGAGATGAAGGATGGTTATGAATGGAGGAAGAATATGGATAACATGCAGATGTTTGAGAAGACTTGCAAGAAACTTAACCAGGAGGTTAAGAAAAAGAAAAACTCAAAAAATGATGAAATTTTTATGCTTGTTACAAATCCAAGAGAAGAAAAACATCGTATGGATGGAGGGAGCTATGGGGTGGATTGCTTGGGTAGACACCCATGATGATATCTTACACTAGTCTTTTGGCTTTCCTTCTTGTACCTTTGTATATGACTATATGTTTTGTAGTTTCCTTGCTACTCTCGGTGTGAGGCTTGGCCTCTTTCTTTTGTACATTTTGATGTAACTGGTTATATTTTTTTGTGACCCCCATATTATTAATATAAAAAATATATTTTTCTAATTCAAAGTACTTAAATATAATATTATAATATTTTTACCATTATAATATAATATCAAATATTTAAAATATTAAAATATTATATCATAATATTATACTAAATCTAAGATATAGTAATAAGTTGTGGGTCATGAGGTCTAGTGCACCCCAACCCATGTGGTACTAGAGGAGGTGACCAAAAATTTTACCTAGGGCCTTTGATAAGAGCAAAAATAGTAATTCACCCAGGGTACGATCCCGACCTCATCCCTTATCAGATGTCTTCACGAGATTTGAACCCTGGTGGGCTCAATGAGAACCATTGAACTTCACCAGTCAACCAATTCACAATTGACTAGATCGAATATTACAGTGTGCAAGTTTAGTGACCTTTTTATTTTACAAAAGCTATGCCAAAATCTAAGTAAGTTTAATCATACATAATGTCTTTATTTTATAAACTTAAACTTTGAAGCCACAACAAAATCTTTTCATGCATTCCTAAAATTGAATGACATGTACCACAAATTCAACAAGTGCCACATGGTTAAGTATTTGCCTATATTTAATTATTGTTATAATATTGATATAATTTAATTAAGTATAATAGTTTTAATTATATTAGAAAAAATAATATAATAATAATAGAGAAGTGACCCATAATTTTTATAAGCAAACTAAAAAATAAATAAATTATTTATGCAATAATTTTTAGTCAACTTAATATATTTTTTTAAAAATAATTATTTAATATAAAATTTGATAATGTATTAGACAATAATATGAAAAAAATATTATGTTAAAATTCTTATTTTTAAAATAAATTATAGTTTTTTAAATTTAATATCATTTATCATGTTTCAAATTATCTACATAAATATTTGTATATTTATTATATAAAGTATATGTTAAATAAGTTTTATATTTTTTAATTCTATTTACTCAATAAGTGAAAAGAAATTAGAGTTTTCGTATAACGTGTTTTAATAAATAGTTAAGAAAAACTCATTGCAATAGTATCGTGTCACTGGCCTGTATTTGTCGTAATTAAATATATTTAATTTATAGTTATTTAATAAATATGGATGTGATACTCTGGTTGTGAGGCTTGGCCTCTCTCTTTTGTATTAAAAATTAAATAAGAAACTTTGTATAAAATCTTAAAAATAATATTTATTAAGTTATGTTTATATATATGTTATAGTTTCATTTCTATAGTTTTTTTTTTTTAAGGCCAAAGTGGGATACCCACCATATTTTATTAATATATAATGATTCAATGACTCCCCCGTGGAAGAATCAGGAAGAAACCTCGGGATCTTAGTCATATACAATTTTATAAAATATGACAATTCTACATTTGATTTTCTCAAAAAAACCCTTGAATCCAAAGAGGATGTATGTCGATGTTTACATATAGATTTATACCTGAAACCCACAAACTCTTATTCATTGCAACATTATAACATAGTTATCCCCCATAAAATCCTCAAAATTATGGAGGGGATAAAAACTAGACTATGATGTTTATAGTGATTGTCACAAAATGTCAAGATTTCGAAGTATGTTAATAAACTTGCCTCTGTCGAACAGTTTAATTACCAGATTTTCAAGGCAAAGGCATATCCAAAATGCTTGTGTATTGTCGCGGGTGTCCAGCTGTAATTACAGACGATCATTCCTCCATAGGCTCGACAGGCCCCCAAGCTTTTTCCCATCCAGCAAGCAGAACCACAACATTTTCTTCTTTCCAACCATCAAATGTGTTTTGAACCATTGGGCGAATGTTGGAAGATTGACCGGGCGAAAGAGGTACATTCAAGTCAGGGACCTATTTTGAGTTTCCAGATGACTCCTTGTAGCAGAGCGAAGGTTGAACCAATGGAAATGGAGATAGCAGAAGATCCAGGATCGAGTGTGCAAGACTGCGAATTTTGTCCACCAGAGGTTTCCCAATGGCCGCACCCACAATTTGTAAATTATTATGTAATACTCAGAAACTCTTCTTATCCATTGCCCATTTGAAGCTATCATAAGCCATTAGGTGTTCATGACTAGCCATAAGATCATGATGTAGGAATAGTCCACCAATCAACACATTGCTTGACCAAAGGTCGTACCTCTGTAGTGCCACCGTGAGCCGTGTTCCCTGAATAAATTAAGGCCAAATGATCTTCTTCACAATGTAAACTACAATGTCCATCGACTGCAGCATGTCCATTAAGTTGGAGAGAAAAATAGACACCATCTAAGAAGGGAAGACCACTATCCTGGTTCTGGGGGACAGAATGTGTTCTCCCACAACACGTCAGACAGCCCTATAATGCAGCATTGAGTTAGTAATAAAAACTTGGTCGAGATCCGACCCATCAATTCTGTTTGGGAGTGGGGACTCAGCAGCCTTTGGAGGAATGTATACTCTGTAATTCCTTGGTAAGAGCTCATCATGCAAATGCCCGCAGGTCTGACAAGAGGGGAATTCCTTGTGCATCATTCTGAACTTTCACAAATAATCTGCACTGTGTGATGGACGAGGAGTAATACGATTGTATGTTATGCAGAGTAGGGTATTTGTAGATCTCAGTTGGACATAAATGCTATCGTGCCAATTAATATCAAATCTCCCACGATTTGAATCTGATATATAAGGTACTACACACATTGTAATATAGGGTGCAAGTCATTTAATCACACATTCACTTAAATTTTCAAGTTACATGCCAACCTAAACATTGTACTTTTTTCACAGTGTCGACATATAACTGCAGGAAGTTAGTACTTAAGAGTTGCCCACTCATGATGTCATTCCGCTCTATCACACGAATTTGACCATGTTTCCATGTGACTTGATGTTTCAGTGTCATTCTCTCTAATCAATCAATGGATCCAAATTGCGTATCTGCGCATTAACTAACTTCCCATCTGCACATTTGAGGCCAAACCTATTTATATCGGCCTATCAAAATCATAAATTTCATGTAACTTGGCATCTTGATTTAACATTGCATCATGTTTGAAGGACATTACCTCATGACCATCACATCCTTTGTTTGCCAAATGATCTGCTAATTGATTGCCTTCCCTCAAAGTATGTGAAATCTGAACTTCTTGGAATAAGTCTAGTAATTGCCGAATTCGTTGGAGAATGTAAGTGATTCTCCAATTATGAGATACTTGGTTAATACATGCTGTGATTATAACCATCGAATCTCTTTCTATATGAATCTTTTGGAATCCTCCCTTTTTAGCCAGTATTAATCCTTCAAATAATGCCTAAGCGTCAGCCATATTATTTGTTCCAATTGGAAGTGGACAACATTTTATTGCTAGTAGTAGTCCCTGATGATCCCGGATGCATACCCCTGCTCCTGATTTTCCTGGGTTCCCTCTTGAGGAACCATCAAAATTAATTTTACTAGCCCCTTTTGAAGGTGGAATCCATTTGATTAGGTCTCTAGCCAGCATTTTATTCGATGTTGTTTTGAAGCACCAGCCAAAAGGTATGTGAATTTGCTTCCATTTTTGCAATATTGATGAATCCCACGAGGTCATGACCAAGTTGTGCTTAAGTTTACTGTGACTAGCATTGACTAGTTCTGATATCAACCTCTCTAGAGTATTTGTAACTGCCTCAATTGAGGAGGAAGTTCTGCAAAAAATTCTTTTGTTTCTCTCCCACCAAATATCCCAGACAACTAATGCTGGGGTGCACTTCCAAATTTTTGAGAAGAGGGATGAAGAGTATAGCTATGGCCATGATTCAAATAGATCCCAGAGCTTGTTTGGTAATGGGGTATAGTATTGTAACTTTCTAAGGACAAAATACCAGCATTCCTGTACAAATTGACAATTTAGGAATAGGTGATCTGCATCTTTTTTATGGTTGTCACATAGAAGACAATTAAAAGGTTGAGCTATGTTGATCTATGTAGTCGCTCACTAGTTAATGCCCTGTTATTCAAAGCTAGCCAAGCAAAGCATCCTACCTTGGGTAGAGTCAGATTGTTCCAGCAGAAAGTGTATGCTCAGGATGGTTTTGTTATTGCATTTCTCTGTTGGATAAGTTTATATCCCTCCTTGATAGTAAATCTTCCATCTGCCCCTAGGGCCCAAATCAATTTATCCTCTAAGTTTGATAAGTAGACCAAGTTTTGTGAGAAGATTTTCTCCAAGCTCTATATCTCTTGGTGGGATAAAGGCAGCTCATGGGTTTCTTTCCATATTACCTTCCTTGAGTGTAGACATACTGCTAGTACATAATCATTTAAATAGACTCCCCAAGTATTTTCTGATGTATTAACTATGTTCTTAGTGTCATTCATACGAATTAGGGGTGATGCACCATTCCATGAGTCACGCCAGAATTTAACTGATTGACCATTATTTACTTCCCAAGTAATAAAATTTGTTACTATTTCTCTAGAGGAAATCAAGAAATCCCAAATGGTTGAGCCTTTAGGAGGATCTAATACTGATAAAATTCTGACCGGATTATTATCATCTAGATACTTCTGTTGCATAATTTGGCACCAAATGTTGTGTGGTTTGGAATACATTTGCCAAACTAATTTACCCCCAAATGCTTGATTTCTGTTTTGTAAACCATGTATCCCAGCTCCGCCTACCTGCTTTACTTGTGTCAATTTCTCAATAGAAACCAGAGTGATTTTCTTTTCTCCATTCATATTCCCAGTCCATAGGAAATCTCTTAATATTTTTTGTATTTTTTGAAGAATCGATGAAGGAGCTTTGAGAATTGATAAATAATAATTAGGGATAGCTGATAGGACTGATTTGATTAATAGTATTCTTCCTGAGAGTGATAACCACCTTGCTTTCCATGCTACTACTCTAGATTTAATCCTCTCAATGATAGGTAACCAGTAGTTGCTTTTGTTTGCTCCCATAAAGAAAGGGATGCCAAGATATACAAATGGTAGGAAATCTACTGAGAATCCTAAGAGGCTGGCAATTTTGTTAGATATAATTTGGTTTGTGTTAAAAAAGTAAATTTTAGATTTGAGAGGGTTAATTTTTTGATTTGAATCTACTGAGTAAAGGTCCAGTATTTCCTTAATCTGTCTGGCCTCAGAAATATTTGCACTCCCAAAGAGTAATGTGTCATCCGCAAACAGAGAATGTGTCACTGATATATCTGATTGTCCAATATGTACCCTAGACCACTTCCCTAATGCATGCTTACGTTGGATAAGTCTACTAAATGATTCTGCCATGAGAATAAACAACATTGGTGATAATGGATCCCCCTGCCTGACTCCTTGTGTGGATGTGAAGAATCCAATCGATGCTCCATTTATCAGAACTGAGAAACCCACACTCGAGATACAAGACTTAATCCATTTACACCATCCTTTTGCAAATCCAAATTTTTTCAGAACCTTGATGAGAAAGGCCCAGCTTACTCTATCGTATGCTTTCATCATGTCTAGCTTGATGACAAAGTGTGATGATTTAGTAGTGTTAATGGAGTGCAGGACTTCATGTGCCACTAGAGCTCCTTCCATTATTTCCCTGCCTGGAACAAAACCCCCTTGTTGCGAGAAAAGATTAGTTATGAGGTGCTACATCCTTAGGTAGATTGCCTTTGTTATGATTTTATAAATGGTATTGCACAGGGATATTAGACGAAAATATGCAAATGTTTTTGGAGTTTTGATTTTCAGAATAATGGCTATATTTGTGGTGTTGAAGTTTTTTAACATGGATTTGCTAATCCTTGATTCTTCAACTACATCCAATAATTTCCATCCAATCCAATCCCATCATACTTGAAAAAATAGAGCAGTGAATCCATCTGGTCCAAGGGCTTTATCTGGGGGTAGAGAAAAGACCACTTTTTTGATCTCTTGAATTGTGAATGAAGCCAAGAGTTTTAGATTGTCAACCTCTGATATCAAAGTGGGAATTGCCTCTAGTAGTTCCTCCATTGGCGGGTCTACTGGATATGAGTTAGGAGGAGGGTTTAACATAGTCTGGAAAAATCTAACCCCTTCTTCTTGGATGCTTTGAAGATCAGTTATTAGATTACCAGTTTCATTTCTATAGTTATAATTGTAAAAATTTAAAATATAGTTATAAATTTTAAATGTAAGGTGAAATTTAAATAATATATAAATGCCAAAATTATATAATATTGTGATATAGTATTTTATATTATATATATTACACAATAATATATATTATATATTAAAAATTGTAATAATTATATATATATATATATATGTTGAAAATATAATAAGTGAATAAAAACTATACTATATAGTGAATTAAAAGAACAATTTCAAAAAAGACTCCTATAACACAAAACAAATTCAACCAATCATATTTAAGATAAGTAATTTATAGAATATAGAAAATGAATAAATAAATATCTAAATTTTAGAATTATTCAAATGAGTAAAAAATAGTGACTTATGATTGGTTGATTGGTGCAAAACTAATGAACTAGTTGTGCACAACTGAATGTGCAATATATATTGCCTACGACAAATACAATAACTATAAATTAGTATATTATAGTAATAAGTCAAGCCTCAATCTTTCCTTTTACATGTTTTCAAATTACTTGGGTGGCAATAGAACAACACACTTCTTTTTAAATTCGATTCTTTATTCGTTCATAATAGTCTTAAATTGTTAAACTAATTGTTTTTTTGGCATCTAACTTCTTTTTTTTTTAGATTTTTACTATTTTGATTTATTAATAGAATGTTTATTAATTAAGTAATTCATTTTTTTTTAAATCTATCAGTAAAATAGAAAATAAGAAGGATTATTAATAATAAAAAAAATTTAAAACAACTTTTTTAGTAAAATAGAAGATAAGAAAGAATTATTTTATATTTTGTGATTTCTAAAATGTTTAAAATGGTAAAAACTATTTCTTTTAACTAATAAAGCAAGCATGGCTTATCTAAGAATTTTACCATTTCATTTTTTAGAATAAATTTCAATTTTTAATTTTATCTTTATATCTTCAAAATATTCTTTATATTATTTTTTGACTTAGTTGTAAGAAATTTCATCAAATTTTTTTTTGTTTATTATTGCAACATTTATTATTTTTTATAAATGATGATAAAAAATTTCATATGTTTAACTTTATTTATGATTATTATTATTTGTTGAGATTAATTAGTATTATGTGTTAATTTCAAGTAGACTTGAACCCAAGACCTCTCAAATGAGAGTCTCACAATTTATCGTTGTGTTGTAGGCTCTTGCCTGTTTATGATTTTGATTATTATTGTAACATTTCTTAATTTTTTTTTATAAATGATGATAAAAAAATTCATATATTTAGCTTTATTTATGATTATATTCATATATAAATACCCACCCCTTTACTACCATTTATTTTTATGACGTCAAACTTCTTTAGACCACTTTTTATGTGCATGTTAGATCTGTAGTTGTACTTGAAAATTTAGTGCTATGATAGTTTGATCATTTGATTTATATCATGTTAGTTAGATGATGATGATTATTGGCATATGATGATGTTATGTATATTATGGTTGTTACTGATCCCATACTTGCATGTGTATGGTTGTCACATATATTTTATATTTCTGTTTGATGTGCCTAATATGCTTGAGGGACAAAGTTGTAGTCACTTTCTTGCAATATCTACATGATGAATTGATTCGTGTGTGTGTGTGTGTGTGTGTGTGTGTGTGTGTGTGTGTGTGTGTGTGTGTGTGTGCGCGCGCACACACGCGCGCACGTTCTTGGATTTGTGATGCAGGTTTGCAGGTACCAACATTGAATTCTCTAAATTGTCAGGATGAGCGTGCCCTATCACATTATCTCAATGGTAAGAGAGGGGGAGATAATTGAACTCATACATGTCTAAATCCTAACCTAAGCCATAATTGTTCTTGAAATAGTGGACAAGTATATGACTGGCTACCTTACTTGTATTGTTAAGGTGACATGAATTTGAGAACCCTTGTTTGAGCATGCTTATGTTTATTGCATCTTTTCTGCATTTTTTATTTGGTCGGTTTTTAGTATGCATGCATGTAGGTCAATGTGGTATTTTATCACGATGTCTAGAAAATATTTATTAAAGGTTAATTATAAAGATAAATAATTAAACCTTCTAGAAAAAAATTTATTATAGATAATTCGACGAGTCCTTTAATTTTTATTAATAGAATACTACAGTTACACCTCCATTCAGTGTGAGCACAAGAGGAAAAGAAGTCTTGATCATAAAAAATAATAAGTTACAAATTCAGTTACAAGTACTACCTAAATATGCAGTTTTAGAATGTGAGAAGATTGAATTCCTCTTATACATGAGGGATCTTCCCCTGCCAAAAATATCTTCTAGATTTACACAATGATGCCTGAGGCATTTGATCAGTTTCAGAAAAGGAATAAAAAAGGACTAATTACCAAGACTCGTGGATTGAGCATCCTATCCAAGAAACTATCCTCCTTATCATAAAAAATCTTTTAATTATCAACCCAGAGACATGCTACTTGAAACAGGCCAGCAAAATATATGCACTGAGAATTGACTCAAACCACGCTAATCTATAACTACTGTAAGAAACAAATTGCTAAAAGGAAGCTAATCTACTGCTGTAGGAAACAAATGCTTTGAAAGATAAATGTAGGAAAGCTAAATCTTGAAGAAGGAAATGCTTGAAACTTAAAACCATAATGCTTCACCTATTTTTCCACTTCAGCTACATGAAGCAACAACTAACCTGCTGCTTTAGCTGTAGGAATAGTTTCAACACCAGAATTGAAACAACAAGTTGCAAAAATGAAATATACAGGAAATGAAACTAACTACTATGGATTCCTCACCAAGTGGGCCCCCTTGGATGAGTATCCCAAAACTCAATTACATAGTATGAACTTTCAACACTCCATTATTTCATTGATTCAAGAACACAGTACATTTGTATTCATAAAAACTAGAAAATATGACAAAATAAAAACAACTTCTAAAAAATACTAATACCCTCCTTCTCACGCATGAGTGGGGCTTTATTTAAAGGAAAAGAAAGATAACTACTAAACTTCTCACACCATGAAAATAGGCAAAACTTCATTGCAAATCTAGAAAATAGGAAAGAGATAATCCATCAAAATAGGAAAAGAAGTGTCACAACATGCACGAAGAACAAATTTATCTTCTTTCTATTTCCTAGATTTCCTTAAGAATAGAACAAATTCTTGATCTGATCATTGCTCAACTACTACCACCTTCATCTTCCAAGAACTGTAACCTTTATTGTACTAGCCCTTCACCGAATGGTTTACCGCAAGATTAAGTCTGACTGACCAGTGCACGGGCGCAATACCCGATCATTCTTATTTTCTAATCATGATTTGCATCAAGATGTTAAAACCAAAGGCATCTGGGATAAACTTCAACAAAACATGCATACACACATTTTCATCCAAACAACTAACTACATAAGAAAACATAATTACAAATTTATCATATTCAGTATATAGCATTCATGGTCGTGTATGCATGTCAAAGTCTTATAAACATATCAAATGTCTATGTGGTTGCATGTCACTTGATGTCATAAAAAGGGTAACCAATTTTGAGAAAAGCATAATAAACTAGGGAACAAAGTATGGCAAACACTATTCTAGACATAGTAGCAAGGTTAAAAAGATGGAAAAAATATGCCCTATCATTGCCCCCTACAAAAGCTAGTGTTGGTCCTTAGGCACTATAACAATACGGATCTAGACAAGCATTTTGAAATCCCCCAATGTTTTTTCTCTCTCACTGGTGTTGCCGAGGCGTCAATAAAAAAAATTTGATCGTTCTAATTTGCTTCTACGGCTAGCCTCTAAGTGTTCATTTACTTCATTGTCTTGGCAGCTATATAAAGGCCATAGGAGGAGAGGTGGTTGGAAAGTAAGAGGGAATCATAGCTCTGGCCTGACCTGTCTGCCTAAGTGGATACAACAATTAACCCTCTGCATTGCATCTCTAAAATTGATTAGCCTGTGTGGTTTAGCCTTCCTTAGTGCCATATTCAATATGCTTCATCACTGCATGATGCCTCATGCTGCCCTCTATCTCTCATGGTAGGGAAGTTATTCAAAATCCTTATAAACCTTTTTCCCATGACTTAATATTATCTCTTTGTACTCTAGCTTATGAAACCCATAGGCTATTTCAATCCAATTATAATACATTCTCTTGGGTTTATCATTTTCTGGTCGCAAGGGAAGCTTTACTACTCGTTCCCTTTCCCTATATTTCCTCAATTTTTCTCCATAATTAATTTAATTTCTTGCCCTTGACTAAAGGGATGTCAAATTTATATCTCCAATGAACAACAATGGATTCCAATTAAGGTTAGATGGAACACTGTAGTTGTGCAGGTAAAACTCACATAGAATATTTCTGATGGCATTAGGTGACCCATCGTAAGCATCCACAAATTATTGTGGTTAAGTTATGCTTAGATTATGATCCTTGACAACCTTCTTTAATTGGAACAAAATATATTTTTCCTCAAGACACAATACATACACCCTTGGAGGTGGTATGCATTCCATTATTTGAGGAATTAACCTTGTGACCGTGTCTAACCTGTGTTGCAAATCTTGTACTTCCTGCTTCTGCTTACTAATTTATTTTCTCAATTTATTCCTCTCTATCTCCCACATAGATTTTTCATACTTCATTTGTTTATAAAAATCTTGAGATAGAGATTGAAAATTTACCTTTGTTTGCTCACTTTTTGGGCCCTGCCCTTTATTTTGCTTTGCATCTTTGTCCCTTGCCACATCCTGAGTTGGTTCATTCAGAGATGGAGGTTTCCATAATATCATTTGCAATGAGCTGTTGTGATCTATCAATTGTTCAGTTACAGCAACCAGAACATTTTCCCCTTGACTCCCCTCTTGAAATAAGGGCTAATTATCATTCTCATTTTGTTGATTAATGACTTCCTTATATGATGTGGCTGCAATCCCCCCTTATCTCTTGGAATTCCCGAAGTGGGATACTAACATTTTATTGGGGTTCATCTATTGGTGGTTGTTCCATGGGAAATTCTGGAACATCTGCCTGCATGGTCTTGGGAGTTGTATCAGGTGTTACCGGTCCTCGCATATGAATTGAAAAACTTCTTGGAGGATTCCTTGTAGTGGCTATAGGTTGTTTCTTTTGGGCACTTTTCCTCTTAAAAGAAGTGGTTGCAAGAGATTTGAAAGTAATAGGGGAAGTGTCATCCAATACGACATTTGTAGGAGATGGAGAAGTGTCAATATTAGGTTTTCTTCTTTTGGAACCCGTTGAAGCGGGTTCAGGAGTGACCACTACTTACTTCTCAGATATGTCCTCTGTCATTTTCCCTTTCCCCTTTTCTTATTTCTTCTTTGAGTTACTGTAGGATCTTGTGATGCTATAGGTATTTTGTGCTCAACCGGTTCAGCATTAGGGTTTGGACTTTTAGATGCCCTAGTTTCCTCCCCTACTTCCTAAAGAGAAGGGTTAAAGGTAGATGACTCCTATGATGGAGCTAAAGTTTCTTCTGGAAGATTAATTTTTTCCTCATTAACCCTCTAGTTAGGTACTTCATTGATTAATTGCACTTCTTGGGCCAGAAAAAATTCCTCCTCGGCCATTATGGACACATCCCTTAAAGACCTTTCCACTAGTAATTTCATCAACTCTTGATGGGTTATGACATGTTGTCATCCTTGCTTGACTTCTTCTGAACTTAAGTTCATCATGGCATAGAGAAAATTGGGGACATTCACATGTCACTCATGTCATAAATGGCCAAGTAATTTGAAATACACTGCATGCAGAAATGAGAAACGACCTTCACAAGTCAAATACTTGATTATGTAGACAACCAATTGTGGATATGCCTCAGGCAGGGACAATATTTTTGCTCCTTGTTTGTCTGCCTCAAGCCTTGGATCCATTGGAATGGTAAATTTTTCTCGTACTGACCTTGTGTCATGTCCATGAGGATAAGCTTCACCCACAATCAAAATTCCATAAACTTTAGCAATATGTGCTTCTGTAGAAACCACTCGTAGGCCCTTTACTTGGGCCTCTCCATTGTTCAAAATCTAAGAAATGCTAGGGATATTTCATCACTGTATCCATTTAACTAAATAAAATATGTTAGCCACTCTACATTATTGAACATTTTCACGCTCACTTGGTCTTGCAACAAAGGTGAGTGATCAATTGGTTCACGCTGTATAGGCGGTCCATCCATCCTAAGAAATACTCAACTCTGCCAATCCTGATTTATTTCCAAATATGACGCCCGCTACCTCTGCTCTGCTGGAAATCAACTATTTTGAATACTTTTGTTGTTTGAGATTCATATTTTACACACACAAAGCTTCTCAAAGAGAGTATTCACAAAGTTTTAAACTAATGATTTCAGAATTATGGAGATAACATCTGGGGTTCTTGGAATTATTTAAACAAGGTTGGCAAAGAAATATTCTCATGCGGGGATTGTCACATCAACTCAAAACAATGGCTCAAATGGTTGTGGAGTTTAAATGAGAAATGACAACATTTCAAACAATCATGATAGGGAAAATGAATAATCGATTAATGACAATTGGCTAGATATCGGTGCATTTAATAACTCTACCCCTAAGAAAAAGGTGGCAGGTGTCCACACATGCAGATTTGGAAGGATGATGACATTGGAATGAATGTTATTTAATAAATATAAGTAAATCAATATCATGTAAAAATAAGTAAGCTAAATGGCTAATAAATGTGCATGTGTACTTGGAAGTTATTACCATTGAATGTGCTCAAGTTCATAAAGATTTGCTGATGTATGCTGGAAAAAGGTAGATCTCAAAGAAAACAATCAAGTGGAAAAATGAGTGACATGGAAGAGTCATGATGATAAGTGGAATGAAACATATTTAGTATGGAAAGGAGTGGTTTCCTAGAGAATATGAAACTTTATTATGAACAACATGACATAGGTGGATGTAGGTAGACGTATGCAGATTTAGGTAAAAGAATGAGGTGAAAGGGTATTCCCTTTGGTTGTAGGAGGTGTCTTGTTAGAAGGAGACTCAAACTGCCACAAGAACTCAACCTTTGTGGCTGGTCTATGGTATAGATGAAGTCTATAACCATTTACTAGTAACTTGAAGTGCACAAGGTCTATTATTGTTAGTTGAACATCACCATTTGCAAAAAATTTCTCTATTTCATAAGGCCCAAGCCAACGAGATGTCAACTTAACTTGGTTTTCTTGGAAACGTGAATCATAGAGCAGTGCCCAGTCACCTAGAAAAAACCTTTTGTTCTGTATATGTGAATCATGTTACTTCTTGTGTTGCAATTGAAAATCCTCAGATTTTTGGAGGGCCTCCTTCCGCATCTCATCAAAAGAATTAAGCTACAGGAGTCTCTCCCTTTGGGCTATAGGAAGATCGATGTCCAGATCCAGTGTTGTGCATAGGGTCTTGTGCTCAAACTCGATGGGCATCATGGAGGACTTCCAATACACTACTGTATCATCTTAAAATGGAAGCACTTCCATGTTAAGAATGTTTAACCTTCCTTAGGGGGTGTTTTTGACCACCATCATATTGTTCCCTCATTTCTGCATCCTCTCCTACTTCTGTTCCTGTTTAGGACCCTGATTGGGCTTCTCCCGACACCATCCATCCCATCTGGCATATTTTCCAAGGGTCCTAACTCCCTGGTTCAAGGTCAACCTTGACCTTGACCTAGGTCAAGGATGACCTTTACCTTGACCTGGGTCCCCCTTTCCAATCTGGAAGTCTTTCAGCTGTCGAAAGTCATCAAAAACTCATTTCCCGCTTCCAGGTTGGTTGTTTTGGGTTCTGAAGCAACGATTCTTACCTTGTCTTTAATATAGTTCCACTTATAGGGTTATAGGCCTAAATGGAATTTAATTATATTGTGTAGGCCTCTCTAGAAGAATGTGCCCTAGTTTCATATAAAAGGAAGTTTTCTCCTCTCATTTTCTCTAAGACGCAAGAAGCAATCCTAAGTGAGCTCTAAGTACAAAAGTGATAATTCAAGCATCCATTGTTCTACATATTTCCAAGATTTCAAAGTGTTCAAGTCTTCCTCTCAAGCATTAAATTTCTCCATTGAAGCTCAAGGATTCAAGATTTCAATCCTTTGAAGGGATTTGGTTCAAACATTCAAGATTCATCATTCAAGCCCTAGATCTATCCATCATGGTGGTGTGATTTTCCTTCAAAATCCTTTGTGCATCCTCAAAGATTGTTTCATTCTCTCTTCAAGGTGGATTCAAGCATACAATCATACAATCATGGAGTTTTATGGTTTCTAATTGAGTCCAAGCTTTCATATTTACATACTTGTTTACATTCGAAATACAATTACATATCTATTTGAATATCATAGCTTCATTATTAGATTTACTTCTACTACTTTCTAGCATTCTTTATTTCAATTATTGATTTCAAAGTTAATTTCTAAATTGAGGTTTGACTAAGGCAAACCCCTCCCCCCAAAAAACAAACCATTTTTCTAGCAGGTATAGGTTCGGCCAACAGATCAGAGTGCAGATTCAGATACCCTTTTCAGCAAACTTTCAAGATCCGAAAATAGAATTTCAGTCTGAGACTTTTTAGGTCAATTCTTCCCTAGGTTGGAATCAGAAATTTTGGGTCAATGGTGACATTGACTTGAGGGTACAAATTGGAACTATTGTCAGAAGAGAAAAATATTTTTGGGTTTTGTTCGTCTCTATGTTTCTATCCCAAATTTGGTCTTAGATTTTCCAGAAAATGAGTGTAGACCCCGAAAATAGCATTCTTTAGATCTGCAACATTTCAAGGTTAGTACTTTTCTCCTATCTATTTCAATTAAGGTTATCAATCTTTCTAAATCTATCACACACTCTCTTCTATAAAATGGTAATTAGGGTTTTTCTCTTTATCCATAGCCTTAATAGGTAGATTCATTTATGCATTGATCCTTTCTTTAGGGTTAATCAATTTGGATCTTCCCTTTAAGAAATTTGGGATTAAGAGGACAATCCTACCCTCCTCACACACATTTCAATAAACACATCTATTTCAAATGTAACATCTTTAAACACCTATTTTCTTATCTTACATTTCAGTGGATATCTATTTTTATGTTACATTTTGGTGAACCCGTGATAGACAACTCTTTCTTTTTGGTGTTACATGCTTTGCCTCTTTTCCTTAGATACTAGATCTTGCTTGTATACTAAATTAGTTTTCTTTTATGCTCTTGCATTTTAAAATACAAAAAAAATCTACATACTTATAAAAATATAAAAACATTTATTGCATTTCATTCACTATGAAGATCTTTAAGATGCTTTGGGGTATGGTTACTTTTCTCATTATGCTTCTTTTAGCATCTCTTTATAGTACTTATGATCTTTATGAGAGCATCATCCATTTCATCATGTTTGTTAATCTTCATGTTTCACTTGCTTATGCTATTTTCAGATTATCTAATACTAGTCTTCCTACTTTTAAAATTTTCATTAAGAATTTGTGTAGTGGACTTATTACTCCTTTATATTACGTGAAGAATTGGGTAGATGATACCCCATATACTACTCTTCCTAATCCTAATCCTATCATTCCTAATCTAGTTCCTAATCTTCCTAATCCTAATCCTATCATTCCTAATCTAGTTCCTAATCTTCCTAATCCTATCAATCCTAATCCAATTCCAAACATTCCTATTTCTATTTCTCCATCTTCTATCCCTAGTTCTTCCCACACTTATGATGGGGCCCAAGCTAGGATTCATGATACTGATATTCAATAATTATTTTATTTTCCTTCCCCTTCTTATCCAATTTGTGATGATATTAAAGGGAAAAACAAAGAAACCTATTCTCAACCTATCATTCCACCATATACAACATTTTCTCATGAACATGATGACATGTTACTGATTGAATGTTTGAATATGTTAAGTTGATGATCATGCAAGGCATTAAATCAGTTAATGTATTGTATTGTCATTTATGTCAACTTGATATAATCTGTATGTTCATGGACATACTGCCAAGACTTCAAAGAACCGATGAATCAAAGGCTATGCTATTAGTAATGCATATAAGTCAAGTATTCACAAAGTGACTACATAACCCAATAGAGTGCACACCAACGGTCAGAGTAAAAGAGAAAAGTCACAGTGTTACCTGATGAATAAATGCAAAACATTATTGATGAGCAAAGTCACAGTGTTGCCCGACAAGAAAAACACAGAGTAACCTAACAGATAGAATTACAGTGTTGCCCAACGAAAAAGACAAGGAAGGAGATCCCGATGACAACTGAAGTCACACCGACGGAATAGTCAGTTATCACCAATGACTAACTAAAGTGTTGACCGACAGAATAAAGAGTATAGAAAATGACAAAATGCTTAGCTGTCAAGATGCTAAAGATAGACTTAACTGATACTTATCATTGTTTTAATCATCCAGATAAAGTCGGAGATAAGTAATTGATTTAAAGTTGATTTGTCCAATTGGCAAGAAGATCTCTTTGAGATAAAACTGGAATTTTCTTTAAATCTAGTTGGCGAGAATTGTGGATCACACCAAGAATCAAGAAATCCAAGAAAATGAGAAATCATGTCTATAAAGAGACAAATCCAATTCATTATGAATTGTGTGGGGTGAAGAGAAAAGAGGGAAGATGCTAACAAGATTCTGAAGGAGAAGAAATTCTTCTTTCAGGCCCAATCAAACAAGCTAAGGAAAGAGCTAGATTCTGTAGACACCAACGAATAGTGAGACATCATCACAGGGTAGAATAGTGTGGAGCAAAGGTATAAAATTGATTATATTGATCAGTGAGATAATGCACTTACAATAGATCTAAAAATATGCAATAAAGTTGTATATGTGAACATATCATTAATGTTTCAGTTTAACCATTGAAGCATCAAGTCTCTTAACCGAGTAGGACTTAAAAGTCTTCTACAATTGAGATACATCCCAAGGAGTATCAAAAAATTTCATCATAGAAAGTAGCATTGGATATGCCCGATACCTATTGAAAATCCAAGTGAGTGTTTGATCAAGGATGGTAGCATTAGATGCTAGATACTAGGTGACAAACTATCTTTTAAATCCTCTAACAAGGTCACACCTAACAATGTGTTTGTAACCTTTAACAAGGTTGGCTCCTAACAGAGCTCACTTCAAAAGAGTGAAAATTTGGGGTACCGATCCCAGTGGTTTTTCCCTTAACAGGGTTTCCATGTTAAAAATCCATGTGCTATGTGTTAATGTTTCATTACTTTACTTTTTTGCATTTCACTTATGTAATTCTGGATTGATCTGTATACTCTGCATATTTACTGTGTTTTGGTAAATAGTTGACTGCTTATTGGTAATCATACAGAAGAGGGATTTACAAAGCAATCCGACAAGTAGTAAATTGCTAAAAGTATTTCAAGGAATTCATCTTGTAGGATAGAAGATAGCTAGAGACATAATTTGTGGTTATAAGTTTCAAAGGGTTGATTTAAGGATTAAAATTTGAGGCCACCGATTCACCCCCCCTCTCAGTTATTACTAACAATTGGTATCAGATCTTGTGTGCTTAGAAGGAAGGTTTCAAGACCTAAGATAAAGATCACAAGATGAACAAATGAGATGTGCCCAAGTTGAACAAAGACAATTTTGCTTCATGGCAGAGCATAATAAGACTCCACTTATCAGGTAGTGGAAATGATGTTACTCAATACTTAGATATTAAATATGTGTTTCCCATAGGAGCACCCATAGTTGAAAAAATGAGAGAGAATCATAAGCACAACAGCATGATGATAGAGCTTTCTTCCTCACTCTCCAATCCTGAATTTGAAGATGTCAAAACTTGCAAGACTGCAAAGAAGATGTGGGACAAATTGATGCTTGTACATGGTGGTGACAAGAATGTTTTGAGAGCCAAGGAAGAAAGCCTTAGAGTAAAGTTTGATGATCTCAAAATGAAAGAAGGTGAAAACATCACACAGTACATCACAAGAATCAAAGAGGTAGTCAATGCTATCCAAGGAGTTGGAGGTGTACTAGAAGAAGATACAGTGGTAAGTAAAATTCTAAGAACCTTACTGCCTACTTATGCTATTAGAGTATCTTCTATTCAAGAAATGAGAGCAATAACAAATAGAAATGTTACTCTAGACAGTTTGATTGGATGATTTATTTCATTTAAGATGAATAACTTTGATAATAGTGTCTTACCAAACATAGAGTCTGCATTCAAAACTTCTATGAGAATAAGTAAATCAAGTCATAAACACACTATGAGAAAAGATAGTGATAGTGAAAGTGAAGAAGAAGATCTTGATGAAATTCAAGCACTTATGGCTAGAAGAATGCAAAGAGGAAAAGGTAAATACAAAGGTAAATTACCACTTTTTTTTTTTAATTGCAAAGAGATTGGACACTTTGTTGCAAGATGTCCTTACAGAAGAAAAGATGACAGAAGTAATGACGGGTCATTTGAAAAAAAGTCTAACAAAGGTGATTATAGAAGCTACCAAAAATCAGAAAGAAGAGATACCCAAGACTACAAGGACAAAGGAAAGAAGGCCAGCTACCTAGCTAAATGCAAAGATGATGACACTGACACCAAATTTGAGGAAGATATCAAGATGATGTTTGTAGCAGTAAAAGATGATTCAGATGATGATGAAGAAAGGTATGTAGAAACTGCACTCATATCTAAAGTTAGTAAAAATGATATCTAGATCATAGATAGTGGCTGCACTCACCATATGACCGGTGACAAGCAAAAGTTTGAAACTTTTAAATAATATAAAGGTGCTTCAGTGAGAATGGGTAATGACACACCTTGTCCACTTGAAGGTAGAGGAACCATAACGTTGAATAACCAGATAAAATGTGAAAATTATTATTGGGTAAATGCATTGAATTATAATCTATTGAGTGTTTCTCAGTTGAATAATTCAAGTCACAAAGTAGCATTTGAAAATAAGAAGGCAAATATCTTCAATAAATTAAGAAATCTGATTGGTACCGGTGAGCAGAAAAAAGGTGACTTATTCTATCTGAATGATACTGACACCACTTGCTCAATGGCTAGAACGAAGACATATGGTTATGACACAAAATATTGTGTCATGTGAACTTTGAAAACAAGATAAAGATAATAAAAAAGAGAAATGTAAGAGGTTTACCGACGATGGTTAAGCCTGACAACATCATGTATAAAAATTGTCAAAAAGGTAAGATGACAAAGTCTAGTTTCAAAAGAAAAACCCATACATATGATGCCATTCTAGAATTATTCCATACTCATTTATGTGGACCAATGAGGACAAAGAGTTATTATGGTGATAGATATTTTATTCTCTTTGTTGATGATTACTCTAGAATGATGACAGTCATGTTTCTAAAAGATAAATTTGAAGCATTTAAGATGTTTAAATGGTACAAGGCAATGGTAGAGAAACAAAGTGGTAAAGAAATGAAATTCTTAAGATCAAATAGAGGAGGGGAGTTTATTTTAGATGAATTCATTAACTTTTGTAATGAGCATGGAATCAAAAGACAGGTCTCTGCATCGAGATCACCACAGCAAAATGGAATTATTGAAAGAAGGAATAGATCCATAGTTGATTGTGCAAGGACATTGATGATAGAGAAAGGCATCACCCAAATCTTCTGGAGAGAAGATTTTAGTATTGTTGTTTACACATTGAACATAGTACAATTGAAGAAAGACACCAAAAAGACACCTTATGAGCTATGGTATGGATACACACCCAATGCAAGTTATTTCAAAAATTTTGGCAGTCAATGTTATATCTTAAAAGATGATAGAAATGGAAAAATTGACTCCAAGAGTGATGAAGGAATCTTTCTAGTGCATTCTACCAAGAGCAATGCTTATAAATGTCTAAATAAGGCCTCTAACAAAATTGTTGAAAGTGAAAATGTAAAGGTAGATGAATTTGTAGAGAAGAATGAAAAGGAAAGCACTAAAGAACCAAAGGACTACAATAGGTTTTTATACAATGAAGAACCTGACAGTCTACCTGACCAAAATTGTAGAGATCCTAAGCAATAGATCATTGCACTCGAGCATCAGGCTGCAAACACCGATGATCAGAATATTGCTCAAAATGATGTACAAAGTGATGAAGAATGGAATGAAGGACAAAATGATGATAAAACTGATAGACAAAGAGCTGAAAATGTAATTTCTAGATATGTCAGAAGGAACCATCCACAGAACCAGATCATTGGAGATAAGAAGGCTGGTATGAGAACCAAAATTAAGTCTCTAAATACAAGATGTCTTATTTGTGATTATGAGCCAAAATTTGTCAATGTTGCACTAGATAATGATGAATGGATAAGTGATATGAATGAAGAGATTGAGAAAAAAAGACACAAAAACTTGTACCGAGACCAAATGACAAGAATGTCATCGGTACAAAATGGATATTCAGGAATAAACTGAATGAGAAAGGAGAAGTCGCCAGAAATAAAACAAGACTAGTATGCAAGGGGTATGCACAAGAAGAAGGGATTGACTATGGAGAGACCTTTGCACCCATTTCTAGGCTAGAAGGAGTAAGAATACTACTTTCTTATGTTGCATGTAAAGTACTCAAGGTATATCAAATGGATGTCAAGTCTGCATTCCTAAATGGAATACTTGAAGAAGAGGTATACATTGAACAACCAAAAGGGTTTGTTGATCCAAAAAAGAGGGACATGGTATGTAAACTACACAAAGCCCTATATGGATTGAAACAAGCACCCTGAGCCTGGTATTAAAGACTTCATTCCTATCTTATAAGTATTGGATTTGTAAGGACTAGTGAAAACAGTAATATTTATTTGAAGGAAGATACTGATGCTAACATTTTGATTGCTGAAATATTTGTTGATGATATCATATTTGGAAGCAATGATATGCTATGCAAATCATTTGCAAATGAAATGAGCAAAGAGTTTGATATGTCTATGTTTGGAGAGATCAAGTTCTTTCTTGGTCTGTAGATCATGAAACAAGATGAAGGTATTTTAATTACACAATCCAAATACATAAAAGAAGTACTGACAATATTTAAGATGGAAGAGTCCAAACTAGTTGGAACACCGATGGCAACTAGATGTAAGATAACAATGGAAGACAAGTCATCAGAGGTAAATCAAACTTTGTATAGATCTGTGATTGGAAAACTCATGTATGTTGTACATACTAGACCAGATATTGCACATGCAGTAGGAATAGTTGCTAGATTTTATGCTAATCCCAGGGAATCACATATGACTGTCGTGAAAAGAATTCTAAGATATCTGAAGAATACTGAGGAATATGGCTTATGGTGTAGAAGAGAATGCAAATTTGAACTTAAGGTCTTTGTCGATGTTGATAGGGATAGAAATATTGATGACCAAAAGAGCACAACTAGAGAAGCATTATTTATGGGTGAAAAACTTGTCACATGGATCAGCAAGAAGCAAGGATGCATCTCTCAATCTACTGTAGAAGCAGAGTATGTTGCTGCTACTACAAACTGCTCAAATATTGCATGGATCAAATAGTTACTGGAAGGTATGCATATGAAAATTTTTGAACCAGTAATTATCTATTGTGACAATACTAGTGCAATAAACATTTCGAAGAATCCAGTCGTGCATGCTAAAACAAAGCATATTGCCATCAAGTATCATTATTTGAGAGAACAAATTCAAGCAAAGGAGGTGATACTTGAGTATGTGCAATCAAAGGAACAATTGGCCAATATCTTCACCAAGCCATTGCCCAAGGATGCATTTGAATACTTGAGAAAGAGACTAGGGGTCAGACCCTTGTCTACTGGTCAATAAAATGACTAAAAGGCTGCATCAGCCTGCATATTATCAGACTATCATTCATGTTGATACAAGAAGAGAGATGGAATTCAAGAGAAAATCTATACACAGCAAGGTATTTATCTACTCCAAGCACCAGATTTATTGTATTACTGATGGATAGGGAAATTCAACAAATATATTATGGATAGAAAGGATTTGTTTGGCATTATTTGTCAAAAATATTTGTTTAACATTGTTTTCAAAGGGAGAGATTATATCCATCATCATTTCTTATCACCTAAGGGAGAGAAATATCCATTATCATCTCAGGGAGATATTATATCCATCAAAGTATCCAAAGGGAGAGATGTAACAACAAAGGGAGAGTACACATAAAAAGAGATAGAATTGTTGACAAGAGACATCACAAGAAAGGAGAACAGTCAAAGGGAGAGAATTTTATACAGAAGGAGAACACATCACATCAAAGAAAGAAAGATTCTACATCTATCTAGTGAAGGGATTGAAGACAGAAAGAAAGCTGCAAGAATCAAATCAAAGCTATTTGAGCTTACAGAAAGCCAGACATTTGTAATAGTTATATTAGGAAAGCTTGATGAAACTGTATATTTCATATTGTATTAGTAATAGTATAGTATGATAATTTAGTGTGTTTCCATCAATGACAAAGGGAGAGATTGATGACATGTAACTGATTGAATGTTTAAAGATGTTAAGTTGATGATCATGCAAGTCATTAAATCAGTTAATGTATTATATTGTCATTGATGTCAACTTGATATAATCTATATGGTCATGGACATACTGCCAAAGACTTCAAAGAATAGATGAATCAAAGGCTATGCTATTAGTAATGCATATAATTCAAGTATTCACAAAGTGACTACATAACCCGATGGAGTGCACATTGACGGTCAGAGTAAAAGAGCAAAGTCACAGTGTTACCCTACAAATAAATGCATAGCATTACCGACGACCAAAGTCACAGTGTTGCCCGATGAGAAAAACACAGAGTAACCTGACAGACATAATTATAGTGTTGCCCAATAGAAAATACAAGGACAGAGATCCCGATGACAACTGAAGTCACACCGATAGAACAGTCAGTTATCACTTATGCCTAACTAAAGTGTTGATCGACAGAACATAGAGTTCAAAAAATAACAAAATCCTTAGTTGTCAAGAAGCTAAAGATATAATTAAGTGATACTTATCATTGTTTTAATCATCTAGATAAAGCTGTAGATAAGTAATTGATTTAAAGCTGATTTGTCCAGTTGGCAAGAAGATCTCTTTGAGATAAAACTAGAATTTTCTTTAAATGTAGTTGGAAATAATTGTGGATCACACCAAGAATCAAGAAAGACAAGAAAAGGAGAAATCATGTCTATAAAGAGACAAACCCAATTCATTATGAATTATGTGGGGTGAAGAGAAAAGAGGGAAGATGCTAATGAGATTCTAAAGGAGAAGAAAGTCTTCATTTAGACATGATCATACAAGCTAAGGAAAGAGCTAGATTCTACAGACACCGACGAACAGTGAGACAACATCATAGAGAAGAACAATGTGGAGAAAAGGTGTAGAATTGATTATATTGATTAGTGAGATAATGCACTTACAATAGATCTGAAAATCTATAATCAAGTTGTATATCTGAATAGATCATTAATTTTTTAGTTTAACCATTGAAGCATCAAGTCTCTTAACCGAACATGACTTAAAATCCCTCTATAATTAAGATACATCCCAAGGAGTATCAAAAAGTTTGATCATAGAAAGCAGCATTGGATATGCCTGATACCTATTGACAGGCCAAGTGAGTGTTTGATCAAGGATGGTAGCATTAGATGCCAGATACTAGGTGACAAACTATCTTTTAAATCCTCTAACAAGGTCACACCTAAAAGTATGTTTGTAACCTTTAACAGGGTTGGCTCCTAACAGAGTTCATTTTAGAAGAGTGAAAATTTGGGGTACTGGTCCCAGTGGTTTTTCCCTTAACAGGGTTTCCACATTAAAAATCCATGTGCTATGTGTTAATGTTTCATTACTTTACTCTTTTACATTTCACATATGCAATTATGGATTGATCAGTATACTCTGCATATTTACTGTGTTTTGGTAAATAGTTGACTTCTTATCGGTAATCATACAGAAGAGAGATTTACAAAGCAATACAACAAGTAGTAAATTGTTATAATTATTTCAAGGCATTCATCTTGTAGGACAGAAGATAACTAGAGACATAATTTGTGGTTATAATTTTCAAAGGGTTGATTTAAGGATTAAAATTTGAGGCCACTGATTCACCCCCCCTCTCAGTTATTACTAATAGAACATCATAATCAATCACCTCTCATAGAATATTTGCAAGATAGGTACACTACCGGATATACTATGGTGGATAAATAAAGCTATAAGGGTTTAGGACTTGGTATCAATGAACAAGGCATTAAAAGCCCGATTCATTTGTCTCCTAAACAAAATACCCGATTCATTTGTCTCCTAAACAAAATATGCATGGTATAGGTTTCCCACCTTCTCAATTCAAGGTGGTTGATCTTAACTATTGTCCTCCTCTTCATATTCTTCTTCCAACACCTTCTTTAGATCACCCTGATACTCCTCAAGATGTGGCTAAAAAAGTGTATGTCTAGTTAATGAATTCTAAGAAAGAAATCTTTAAACCTATTCTGAAAAATGCTCTCTATTTAATAAAAATGTCCTTTTCATTATAGTAATACAAATTTACTTGTTGATTGTGTGCATTTAAAATTATATGTTAGAGAAAGCGTTGCTTTAGGAATTATATCTCATTCTCGTGCGGTATTACAATTTCTTCATAATTTTGATATAGGGCATTCCCCTAGTTCTTCTATAAATTAAATCATTTTTCTCCTCTTGTCTCTTAACTGGGGGAAAGAGGTATTTAATTTTAGTCTTCTAGGATCCATTATGCTCTTAAAAATTAATTTTTTTTGAGTTTAATTGGTTATTCTTTCTATATTCTATCCTTATAATTATGATACATACTTCCTTCTCTTATGATATCTTTTCTAGGACATTTTTTTTATAAAGATATCTCTTTGCTACAACATCTCTTCATATAATTTCATATATCCCTTTCTTTCATCCCTAGGGGGCAAGGTATTTATTTTCTTCCTCTATCTAAGGATATAATTTCCTTAGCTTAGTGGTATTTGTTTATCATAAAACATTATTTCCTTATAAAGATTTATTTTTTTGACTATGGATACCCTCTTATATGGGAGGTGATTTTCCTAGGTCATCACCTCTTCTTTATTTTTAAAACTATGCTCTTGATAAAATCTTTCCTTTGCTTTGGGTTAGAGTTCTCCTTCATTACAAGATTCCTCTTCCTCTTCATCGCAGGGGGCTTGATGATTGAATTTTTGGTCCCTCTTTTCTTTGGAACATGATATTTTATCCTAAGCACTCCTCTATGGTGGGGGTCTTGATGATAAGATCTCTTCCTCTTTGAGGTTCCTTTTTCCATATGTGACATATCCATTTCATGATTATCTATGCTCTTAGAGGTAAGTGTCAATACTCTTTGCTAAGGATATAGTGTATATTGTTGTTAAGTTGGATATCTCCTTACCTTGTGAAGTAGGTATCCTCTTTCTCTTCCTTATCCTACCTAGTGGGTAGTCATGATAAGGAGGGGGGTATATATAGGGTCTCCCATATACTATAGTTTACATTATTTTACCTTTTACAATATGCTAAATCCTCGAAAGTTAACACACATAAGTTGCTAAATCCTAAAGAGACACACATTTTTTATTTTTATTTTTTCTAAATCCTCAGAATGTAACATAGATAAGTTGCTAAATCCTAAAGAGATACGCATTTTCAATTTTACAATATGCTAAATCATTGGAAGGTAATGCACATAAGTTTCTAAATCTTGAAAAGACATGCATTTTATATTCCAAAGTGATACAAGAATGTAGATCTATGGATATTTCAAAAGCCATTAGAAGATGCATTACAATTACAAAGCATAGTTTATGGGTGAACCTGTTGGGCTCTCCCTCATTGGTGATTCATGGTGATGTGGTAATCTTACTAGGCGAGGTAATCACTATCTCTTTTCTCTCTTTCGCTTTCATGCTAGTAGGATTAGATTATGTAGCTATGTTAATATCTATAGTGTTGCTCTTGTCTTTCTTATGTAGTCATGTATGTTTTCTATGATTAATTTCTCTTTACTTTCATATATTTATGCATGTATGTTGAATTACAATCCTTGGTCTGGGGGCTCATGTCCTTGACAAAGTGATGTTCTACCTCCTTGCGGTCCACCAGAGTCTTTCTTCTAAACTTTACCGCGAGTATGTTCGCTTTCCATACTCCCGCTAAAGTGGGGGCTTAATGTATCATCTTAAAATGGAAGCACTTCCATGTTAATAATTTTTATCCCTCCTTAAGGGGTGTTTTTGACTGCCATCAATTGTTCCCTAATTTATGCATCCTCTCCTACTTCTATGTCTGTTTAGGACCCTGATTGGGCCTCTTCGGGCACCATCCATCCCATCTGGCATGTTTTCCAGAGGTCCTGGATCCCTAGGTCAAGGTCTACCTCAACCTTAACCTAGGTCAAGGTTGATCTCGACCTTGACCTGGGTCCCCCTTTTCAATTTGGAAGTTTGTCAGCTGTCGAAGGTCATCAAAAATTTATTTTGCGCTTCCGAGTCAGCAGTTTTGGGTTCCGAAGTGACGATTCTTAAATTATATTTAATATAGGTCCTCTTCTAGGGGTATAGGCATAAATAGAATTTAATTCTCTTGTGTAGGCCTCTCTATAAGAATGTTCCCTAGTTTCATATAAAAGGAAGTTTTCTCCTCTCATTTTCTCTAAGACACAAGAAGCAATCCTAAGTGAGCTCTAAGTACAAAATTTACAATTCAAGCATCCACTGTTCTACATATTTCCAAGCTTTCAAAGTGTTCAATTCTTCCTCTCAATAATTCAAGTTCTCTATTGAATATTAAGGATTCAAGCTTTCAAGCCTTTGAAGGGATTTAGTTCAAACATTCAAGATTCATCATTCAAGCCCTAGATCTATCCATCATTGTGGTGTTATCTTCCTTCAAAATCCTTTGTGCATCCTCAAAGACTCTTTCATTCTCTCTTCAAGGTGGATTCCAAGCATAAAATCATGGAGGTTTATGGTTTCTAATTGAGTCCAAGCTTTCATATTTACATACTTGTTTACATTCAAAATACAATTGCATATATATTTGAATATCATAGCTTCATTATTATATTTACTTCTACTAGTTGCTAGCATTATTTATTTCAATTATTGATTTGAAGGTTAATTCCTAAATTAGGGTTTCACGAAGGCAAACCCCTCCCCACAACAAACAAACCATTTTTCTTGCAGGTACAAGTTTAGAACAGTAGATCAGAGTGCAGATTTGGATACCCTTTTCGAAAAACTTTTGGGATCTAAAAATAGAATTTCAGTCTGAGACTTTTTAGGTCAATTATGCCCTAGGTTGGAATCAGAAATTCTGGGTCAATGGTGACATTGACTTGAGGGTACAAATCAGAACTATTTCAGAATAGAAAAATATTCTTGGGTTTTGTTCATCTCTATGTTTCTATTCCAGATCCAGTCTCAGATTTTCTAGAAATTTAGTGCAGACCCCTGAAAACAGCATTCTTCAGATCTAAAACATTTCAAGGTTAGTACTTTTCTCCTATCTATTTAAATTAAGGTTATCAATCTTTCTAAATCTATCACACACTCTCTTCTGTAAAATGGGAATTGGGGTTTTTCTCTTTATCCAATCCTTAATAGGTTGATTTATTTATGCATTGATCCTTTCTTTAGGGTTAATCAATTTGGATCTTCCCTTTAAGAAATTTGAGATTAAGAGGACAATCCTACCCTCCTCACATACATTTCAATAAACACATCTATTTCAAAAGTAACATCTTTAAACACCTATTTTCTTATCTTACATTTCAGTGGACTTCTATTTTTTATGTTACAACTAGCTCAAAAGGTGTGAACCTTGTTGTTGTCTTCCAAGTTGTTTTGTACACCCAACTAACTTCTTGAATCCTGCTACTCCGATCTCTCTTGTGGATATGAACTATTTTTGTTAGGATCGCCTCAATTTATTTGTTTCAGATTTCTACTTGTCCATTAGCCCGAGAATGGTATGGGTTGGACTTCCTATGGTGAATGGTGTACTCATTCATTAATATAGCAATCAAGATGGATGTGAATTGCATGCCTTGATCTGTGACGAGCTCCCTTGGAATTTCATACCTTGTGAAGATCTCCTTATATAGGAACTCAAACACTATGTTATCTCTGGCATGTTTCATTGCCTAAACCTCCACCATTTTAGTAACATAATTTGTGCAAACTAGGATATAAGAATTTTCATTGGATATACAAAATCCAAACCCCATTTGTCAAAAGGAGTGGCCACCACCTGAGGTCATAGAGGCATTTCATCAGACTTTGTAGGTCTTACCATTCTTTTACATCTATTACATTCTCTAGTATAGTTTGTTGCATCCTTGTACAAAATGGGCCAGTAGTAGCATGTTGTGAGCACTTTCATTGTTTTTATTTTTGATGCAAAGTGACCTCCAAATTGATCATCATGAGAAGCATGAAGAATGACATAAGTTTTGTCCTCCCTTACACACCTTCTCATTACCTGATCAGGACCCGTATAAAATAGACAACTTGCAATCCAAGAGAAATTGAAAGTTTTCTCTATTAAAACCCTCTTTTCTTTTAAGGAAAAGTATGGAGGTACCTTTTTGGAGACCAAATAATTAGAAATGTCTGCATACCAAGGAGTTTTATCTGATATGGAGAACAAGTGATCATCAAGAAAAATATCATCAATGACTTGAAAAACATCAGCATTCTGCAACCTTGATAGAAAATCAACAACTACATTAGCTTAGTGAGGTTTATCAACTATTATGATATCAAATTCTTGAATTAGAAAAGCCATATAGCTAACCTCCCTGTGATAGTAGGTTTGTTGGCCAAATACTTAATGGATGCATGTTAAGTATGTACATAGATCTGATATCTACTGATATAGTGGAAAATTTTATTAAGGGCATAGATGACAACCAAGAGTTCTTTTTTGTGAATATCTAATTTAGCTCAGGTTCCTAAAAATTATTATTGATAAAGTAGATTGCATGCTCAATAGCATCATCTTTGTACCCTAAAACAACCCCCACAGTGTAATCAGAAGCATCAATATGAATGTGAAATGGTAGGGACCAATTGGGACCCCTTAAAATAGGTCCCTAAGTAAGAACTGACTTAAGATATAGGAAAGACTCATCACAAGATGCAGTCCATAGGAACTTGGAATAATTTGTGAGAAGGGAATAAAGTGGGCCTGCCATCTTGTTGAAATATTTGATGAGTATTCTGTAATAGCCAACATGCCCTAAGAAATTTCTTACATCTTTCTATTTTGTTGGTGTGGCTAGGTTTCATGATTACTTCTATTTTGGTAGGGTCAGCCTGAATACCAACAATAGAGATATAATATCCAAGAACTACCCCCTCTTGCATCATCATAAAGTAGTTTTCACTGTCCAAGGAGAGATTGTTCTCCTCACATCACTTCAGAAATCTTCCTAGATTAGACAAAGCTTCCTCATAGGTTTTCCCATAGGTTATGAAACCATCCATGTAAATCTCCATGCAGTCATGAGAAATATTAGCAAATATACTAATGACTTCCCTCTTAAAGGTTGTTGGGGCATTGAAAAGACCAAAACAAAGGACAAAATAGGCAAAGTTTTCCCATGGATAGGTAAAGGTATTACTTTCTTGGTCTTCAGAAAGAATCTTGATTTTATTATACCCAATATACCCATCAAGGAATGAGAAATACTTTTTTCCTGCTAAAGAGTCCAACACCTGATCTATGAATGGTAAAGGGAAGTGGTTCTTTTTGGTAGGATTATTGAGTTCTTTGTAATATACGCATACCCTCCACTTGCCTCCTTTCTTGGGAACTATCACTAATTGAGAAACCCACTAACTGTCTGAGATAGGATAAAAAAAAACCATCATTTAGTAGTTTTTGTAATTCAATTTTCACTATTTCTCTTAAAGCAAGATTAACACACCTTTGGAACTGTCTAATAGTGGATTTTTCCTCCTTTAGATATATCTAATGTTTACACAACATTGGATCTAGACCTTTCATATCCCCATAATCTCATGAAAATGCATTAGGATAATCTTTTAGGAGTTTGGTTAGGGAGGTTTGTTTTTGAGGGGTGATATGACATTTTATGTGCAAGTAGTGTCCTAGAGAGACCTCTATTTGTTTGGTCAAATCTACCATATAAGCGACCATGAATGAGGGTACTTGAATTTCATGTAGAAGCAATTGGTGGTAAATGTGTTTAGCTGCATGAGATGGGGATAACTCAAAATCAGGATATAATGGTTGTAGGGAGTAGTGATGGGAAGCGGAATAGTCGAAAGGGTGTAAACTCAGTCCATACTGATTCTACATTATATTTGTGATCATAGTATCTTCTTCTTGAAGCTGCAAGAAAGGGTCTCTTTTTAACATCATTAATTGGGATATTGAATTCACTACCTTAGACTCCTCTCCTATGGCCAAATTGGTGTAGTAAACTCAAGTTGTAGCTAGGAAGGTGGATATAAGGATATCTTTTTAGTAGTATAACCGTCTAAGATGGTCATATCTCCTGATCAACAACCTATATAAGCATTTGCGATGGCTAACCAGGGTCTGCCTAGAATTAATAGATATCCCCCTTAGGTAGGTTTGGGTGAAAGTATCATGAAGTCAGCATTGTACAAACATTATTCTAAGGTGACAAAAATATCTTCTACCATCCCATCAAACTTGACTATGCAGGAACTATTTGCAAGCTGCAAGACAATAGGTGTAGTCCAGAGGTTGGAAATTCTAAGCTCTTGCATAATATCCTTGGTCATAACATTGATAATCATCCCCAAGTACATAAAGGAATTCTTGATGGTTGTCCCACTAATAAAAACCTCAACATCTGGGCTACTAGGGTCAGAATATTTGGGGACAACTGGTTTGCTAAGCATTATGTTCACAATTTTTCCCAAGATGTGGACAATTTGGGGAGACTTTCTTTTTTGGCCAGGTTTCTTGAAATAGGATTCCTTAATGGCTTTTCCATATGTAGGCACATCCTTGATTGCTTGGAATAATGGGATTTGAACACTAATGTTTTTGAGATGATCAAGAATGTCAAAAGATGCATCTTAAATAGGCTTGAGATTTTCATCTTGCAGCCTCTATGGAAAAGGAGGAGATGTTTGGTGAGTTTTATCAAGTGATGTTGTTGGGCCTGTTGGAGTAGTAGAGGATTCATTTGGATGGTATATTTCTTGTAAGGATATCTATATCTATTATAATAGGTGGAGTTGGAGTAGGTAGTGTAGTACCAGATGAAAACTGGATATCATTTATATTTATAGCATAGGCAGGGCATTGGGTAGGGTCTGTTACATAGATATTATGTTGCTGGGTCAAAGGTCTATTGTTAGGATTTAATTTAGGTTGGGCGGGAAGCTGAGTACACCTTGGAGGCATAGAAGTGGCTGTAGGAGGTGGTAAAAGTGCATGTTGTGGTAGCTGAAGAGGTGTCTATAAGAACCCTTGTGTTTGATTTGAATATTTCTGACCTCCTCGCCACTGTTCATTTTGCTGCCAATTACCCTGTGGTGGCTGCCATGCCCCTTGGGGTTGTTTCCAATTCCCATGGGGATTTTTCTATTGATGGTTTGGGTAGTTTTTCCATTGAGGTTGAGGGTTATTCCAAGGAGGGTACTGATAGTTTACAGGAGGTTGCCATTGATTACTATAAAATAGTCCACTAAATGTCAGAGAATCTAGAGGCATACCTTTTCGTTTAGCCCATGGTCTTCATTGTAAAAAAAATAATACTTGTTCATCCTCTCCCTCAAATTGCTTGAAATCAGTGGGCAGCTAAGAAGCCTCTAGGTTAGCAACCATCTTACACCTACAGTCTTTCTTCTTCTATCGAAAATGGGGGTAGAATTTTTCCATATTATCTTTAGCTTCTTCATGTTTTTTCTTTTCTTGTAGAGTATCCAGCTGAGTTTCTATGTTATTCATAATATCCTGCTTAAAATCAGACAGGAGATGAGTTACCTCTATCTTAGAGGCTCCAACACCATTTGATTTTACTATAGTAGACCTATATCCTCGACCTTTCTTAGAAGTTCATCTCTAGAGTAATTAAGACATATCTTTTTAATATCATCCCATTTGGATTGGGTGATATCCCATCCTTCCATCAGGTCCAAATCTTTTGTACACCTTCATTAATACCCCTCAGAAAGAGTAACTTTTGGGACTCTTGGTTGAGTTGATGTTGAGTGTTCTTTTATAGGCTAAAAAAAATCTTGACACATAATCTTCAATAATTTCATCTTCCTTTTGTGTCATCTTAAAAATATCATCCTCCCTCATTTCATTTTGTCTATAGTGCCCTTTATATTTAGTCAAGAAGGCATTCTTCATTTCATCCCAATCATGGACGAAATCATGACCTAGACCCATAAACCATCACAAGGTAGACTCCTTAAGAGTTGAAAGAAAAAAATGAAGCTATGGGGGTCTATGTTTTAGTCATAACTATGACAAGGGATATCAAACTCAAAGAGAAAGGTATGTGGGTCCTCTATCACCAGGCCATAGAATTTGTGAAGGGACAAAGATGGAATATTCTTGAGATTTTGTTGTCGTGTTGATCAGTAATGGGAAATTGAAAAGATAGAGGGATCAACATCATAGGAGGACCTTGAGGTGGATTTTGAGGTTGCTAGATGAGTAAAGCCAATGATTCCTCTCCTTCTTGATGATTTGGATATTGAATTTGCTGATTTTCTAAGGCTTCAACAAAAGGATTAAGCTCAAATTGTTCTTTAGGGGGATAAATGCCTAGATTTTCACCTTCAAAGGATGATTATGATGAGCTAGGAAGTTTTACAATGTCATCAACAAACTGCCCTCCTCCTCTTCCTCTAGCATAAAATTTTCTCTTAACTGGTTGTTGGGGTAATTTGGCAGGTATCTTCCTAGAGCTTCTCTTCTTCTTTTAAGAATATGGATAGAGTGGAGTTTTATAGAATTCGTGTGAGAAAAATTTGGGAGTGGAATATGCTTCACTTAAAATAGGGAATGAAAGCATAAAATAAGTCAAATTCTACAAATGGTTGTGTTATAACTTGGCTTGACACCGTCCCCGACAACGATGCAAAAAATTATCAGTTTTAGAAAGGAATAAAAAACTAGGCTTATTACCAAGACTCGAGGATTGGGCATCCTATCTGAGAAGATATCCTCCTTATCATAAAAAATCATTTAATTATCAACCCAGGGACATGATACTTAAAACAGTCTAGAAAAATATATGCATGAGGAGATGACTCGGACCATGCTAATTTATAACTGTTGCAGGAAAAAAATGCTGAAAGGAAGCTAATCTGCTACTGCAGGAAACAAATAATTTGAAAGATAAATGCAAGAATGCTAAATATTGAAAAAGGAAATTCTTTAAACTTCAAACCAAAATGCTTCGACTATTCAGCCACTTTGGTTGCAAGAAGCGATAGCTAACCTGATGCTTTGGCTGTAGGAATAGTTTCAACACCAGAATTGAAACAAGTTGCAGAAAAGAAATATAAAGGAAATGAAACTAACTAATATGGATTCCTCACCAAGTGGGCCCCCTTGGATGAGTATCCCAAAACTTAATTACACAGTATGAACTTTTAACACTCCACTATTTCATTGATTCAAGAACACAATACAGTTGTATTCATAAAAAACTAGAAAATATGACATAATGAAAATAACTTCTAGAAACTACTAACACCCTCCTTCTCACACAAGAGTGGGGCTCTATTTAAAGGAAAATAAAGCTAACTACTAAACTAATCACACCATGAAAATATGCAGAAACTAAAATGCAACTCTAGAAAATAGGAAAGAGATCATCCATCAAAATAGGAAAAGAACTGTCACAACAGGCACGGAGAACAGATCTAGCTTATTTATGTTTCCTAGATTTCCTTAAGAACATAAAAACTTCTTGACCTAGTCATTTCTCATCTACTACCACCTTTATCTTCCCAGAACTATAACCTTTATTGTACTAGCCATTCGTCAAATGGTTCACTACAAGACTTGGTCAGGCTGACCAGTGCACATGTGTAATACCTGGTCATTCTTCTTTGCTAATCATGATCATCATCAAGATGTTAGATCAAAAGTCATCCAAGATAAAATTAAACAAAACACACATACACACATTTTCATCCAAACAACTAACTACTTAAGAAAACATAATTACAGATTTATCATATTTAGTATATAGCATTCATGGTCGTGTATGCATGTCAAAGTCTTATAAACAAATCAAATGTCTATGTGGTTTCATGCAACTTAATGTCATAAAATGGGTAACCAATTTTGAAAAAAACATAATAAACTAGGGAATAGAGTATGGAAAACACTATTCTTAGACATAGTAGCAGGGTTAAAAAGATGACAAAAACATGCCCTATCAACATTTACATAAATATAAGGAAATAAAACATATTTCTTTTTGCACAGTCCTCTCCTCTATAATCCATTTTCTTATATCTTCATTCACTTTTCCATTGAATTTTTTGTAGGCTGTCCCCTTGGAGATCCTAATAAAACCTGTATGAGACATAAACCATTCATATGCATTCTTGCTAGTGTCATTTGCCAAATCCCCATCAAAATCTTGACTAAAAAGGTTTCTTTAAGTACAAAATAGTTACAAAATATTTAAAGAGATACCCACTATTCTAATAATCCTACCTGGAAGATCCTAGATTTAAATAAGACATACCAGAAATATGGAAATGGAAAGTAAATAGAGAAATTTCCTTCTACTAGTATCATAAAACTTTTCATTTCAAGATTACATCCATTTCCATAAGCTTGGATCGATTCCATAATTATCATAGTGTCAGAGAAAGGAAATAAAATTTCAGAATTAGCCCCAAATAATCTTTCCATCTCTTACACGTATTTCTTCCCTTATTCATCCACACAATAAAAAACACCATTAACATGATCACAGTGAGCTATAAGTCCTACTACCATCGTTCAATACTTACCTTTTACCTTGGAGGTGGAGGACCCATATTTGAATTTAGGTACCCTATTTTACAATATTCAAATATTTTCTTTAGGACTTGTAATAATAAAAAAATGTGTGGAATCAAATTATCTTTCCATTAATATAGGTTTAAGATCGATATCATTCTATGTGAGATTATACCATTCAAATTACATATTTATTTACATAGAGGAAATACACAAAAACTCACTATTATTGAGCCCAATCTTCCCAGGACTAAAACCCTCCATTACAATGACTGATTCAAGATATCTATTCCTTTTAAGACTTATTCCCCCAATATTTATTGTTTTGGTATTATTAATTAATATAAATTAATTTGTATTTGTTAATATTAGTTTATATAATTAATTAATATTTTATAAAAAAAAAAATTTTCGATAAAAGGTCGAAGCCCTAAATTTTATTTATATTTAAATTAAAAGTTATTACATAAAAAACCCCACTCAGTGCAGGCGCTGGTAGGAAAGAGCGGGGTTGAGAAAACCTCCAGTCGTGCCCGGGACATAAGTCCTGATACATAAATTACGTGGGCATTCCCACGACTCGATGTCTATCAAGATTTTTTAAAAAAATACATACATTCAGTGGGCATACCCACTGCTCGATCCTTATCGAGGTTTTTATAGTTACATTGATTACATTGTAGATTTAAGTTTGTGTTTCTTTGTTACATATATTTAAATAACTAATCCTGCAGATAGTTGATTCTAGTCCTACAAGAGGAGAATAGATTAGCGCCATTTTGTGAATATCCTCCTGTAAAGAGAAACAGAAATCTTCCAACCCATATAATTCATGATCTAAAGTAAATTTAAGAAAGAAAACCAAATATTGTACAAAGGGCATTATAACCTTCCTCCAATGGAGTAGCTTGAATACCTATCTAACTATTTAAGACAACGTACTCAACCACCCCATAATCTTGTTAAGAGATTCTAATTAGGAAGCTTAAAGTCTAGAAAAAACATGTATTTCCAGATCGAAGATTTATGGAAAATATCAAAAGAAACACTATATAAAATCCAAAGAGTTAGATTTTAAACCAAAATACTAACTCCCAAGAATATGTTATAAAATTCTACTATAAGAGGTAATTTCAAAGCTTAAGCCAAAGAATATAGTATCCTAA
>MU223755.1:155874-193864 GCA_018584345.1 Thuja plicata
AGTTATGGCTTCCGGAAGTTGGGCTACCTAATCTCATATTTTGTAAATATTTAAAGCCGACCTTTTTGTAATAAAAGTGAAAAATAATTAAATGCTAAAGGTATTCGGCCTTAATGGCTAGATTTCTAGAACCTTCTCGGGTGGTGGAAATTGCCTATATAAAGAAGGCCCGTAGTGTTGTCTAGGGCAGTTCAGAGGGATCTGAGTAATAATTTGAGGCTTTGTCCTATAGAATATTGTAAGGGAAATGCCCATGTGGCTTTGCATATTGTAATTCTTAAAGTTTGTAATTCCACATTTGTGAAGATAATAAGAAGCCCATTTTCTGTTTTTGCAAATTGTTGTTGCTTCTCTATTTCTGTTATGTGTTTGTGGCATAAAGGGAAGCTGCCTTCATCAATATGGTTTTGGAAGCCTCATCAAATGCAATAGCCCAAAGATAGCTTGTGTGATCCTGAAGTTTTAGTTGTAACAAGTATCTATAGTTGCATTCTGAAATGGGTGCCTGACATCTTGGGAAAAACTAGATATCATCATTTTTCACATTTTTTTTGTATTCTTTGCCATTGAATTGCAAAGGGTAAGCTGGATAAGAAAAGTTATACTTAATGAATTTAACACAAGCTCTGATGGTGGTTTTGAAAGTTTCAGGCATTATGCTAGTATGTTCAAGTACATATGTAATTGTCATTATGCTATTGTATGTAAGGAAATAGTGAGTTAAAATGGAAATACCTAAACTAGTTAAGCATTCAAACAACTAAATCACTACAACATCTATGATAAGACAAAAGAAGAACTAAAATAAACAACAAGCCTAAGAATATGCAAACCTTCCTTAAAGCATGCAAGCTCTCCTTTGATGTGTAGATTTTTCCAATAGATTGGATGTGTGCTCATATGATCATGTTCAAGCTTCAAGATGCTCTTCAATGGATAGGTATGAGTTTTGGCATTATAAGGCTATGGTTGATGGTTTTGGCTCTCAAAATGGAATGGTAACTTTGCAATGAAGGTGGATGAAAATGAAGGAAAAGAGCCTTCAATTTATAGGCAAATTGAGGCTTAAATGGACGGTTGAGATGCAAACTTAAGGAAGGGTTGAGATGCATTTGAGAGAGAGCACATGGATTGTGCTTCTTCAAATGCCTCCTATTGTGACAAGTGTCACAAGGAGAGAGGGTTTGAGGGAATGGGGGAATGCCACCATTTTGGGAGATGTGAGAGGGGACAAGATGAGAAAAGGAGGATGGAGTGTGTAAGAGGGATGTAAGAGCATTTAAGGAAGACTAAATGAGATATGGATGGGGATTTGAGTGATGTGACAAGAGGTTGACTTTGGAGTTGGGGTTGAGGTATGAATCCTTGGATTAGGATTGTGCACATGCTTAGGGAGTGACTAGGCATAGGTTAGAGGACAAGTGGAGTGATTAAGAAGATGTGATGGGAGGAGAGAGAATGAGTGGAGGGGTCAATTAGCTAATAGGAAAGGATTAGTATGTGTGAATGGGTTGGGTTGAGTTAGAACCAAGGGTCAAGTGGTTGGGATAGGTTAAGTTTAGGGGTTAAAATTAGGAGCCATGTGCTCAAATACATTAAATAGGATTTATTTAATCACAAGTGGGATAATAGGATAAAGTAAATTAATTTAAATAGAAAGTCTATTTATTTAAATTAATAGAGGAAGGGGGATTTAATTATTTAAATGGTTGTGGGTTTCCATTAGATTAATTGGACTATAGCTAATTAATTAAATTAATTATGCTAAGAGGTTTACATAAATTAATTAAATAATGTATAATTATTTAATTAATAATGCATAGAAGAGAGCTAAATTTAATTAAATTTGTTAATCAAATTTACGTGTCTACATTTTGCCCCTCTTTGAGATGGTGTTACAAAGTAGCATCATTTCAAAGAAGATTAATACATAGATCTAAGAAGAAAATTATTTGATTAAGAAAGATACCCTAGTGACTGGGAGGAAAGATGATGGGAGATGAGGATTATGATGCCCCCTCAAGAGGACAAGCGGGTTGAAGAGAACACGGGTGTTCTCTCAAAATGGATAAGCGGATCTATGCAAGATGAGCGAAGGATAAGTGGATGGAGGGATATGAAGCTTGAGCTAGCACCTCCCAAACAAGAGATGTCATGTAGTGAGCACTTATTTTGATATGGCAATATAAGTGACTAGCCAAGGTTATGAAGAACCAAGGCCTTGTCAAATATGTTTCATGGACTGACTCAAAAAAAACACACAAGGATTTCCCCAGCATCACGCCTGAATCACAGAGAACTAGGGTGGATCCGATGCTAAGGAACCCAAAAACACGCACACAAAAAGAAAGAAAAAGATCAAGGCCTTGCCCCTAGTTTCACCATTCACAAGACACCATGATATAAAGGATCATGGTGACCATGAGGAGTTAAAACAAGGAAGCTCAAAAGATAAACAAAGATCCAAAAGCACCAAACAAATAACAATTATCTCACATACCTTTTTCCATAGGGAGGATGATGGACTGATGATTGGTTTGATTAGTCTTATATGAGGAAGGATACATCCTACAAAGACCGATGATGGATCGCTAAACTAGGATTCCTATGACAAGAGACAAGCAAGACACTCGAACCTCCAAGGAACTAAGGGATGATTGTTGAAGTGCTAGCTAGATAGGGACAAAAGCTGAGATGACACAAGGACCGACTGACAAAAAGGATGGGACTTAAAGACACATATGTGAAAATGAACTTAAGTGGAGACACGAATGGTGCTATAGACATGGCATTAATTACAAGATGTACAAGGGCTTGTGATGATGGATGAGATGATCGGGATATGCATGATGTTGCCCCGGTTGAGCTGAAAAGCCAAGATAAACTGATGGTGGAAAGGGTGATGTGGGAACGATATATCCTGAAACAATACAAGGATTGGGAAGGATGCATCCCAATGGTGATGATGAATTGAGATCAAGGCTTGCAACATGGATGGGAGAAAGACCAAGGATGTGATTGGGTGGGTTGATTGATGTTTTATTTTTTGGATAGCTGGAGGAGGTGGATAGGATTTGGATGTGATGGTAGACTGCGTAGAGCCAAGATATATGAATGGATGACATTGGATGCATGGGGTTAGCCTAGAGCTAGATACCAATGACAAGGGATGTAAGAGGGATGGAGTGAGAGAAAGGATTGATGGATGGGAGGATTTTGGTAGAGGAATGGAGGGAGATTTGGGAGATGGAAGGATTGGAAATTATGAGTGGATAGGAGAGAAGATTGGGAGATGAAAGGCTTATGAATAAAGGGAAGTAATGGGAGAAGTAACGTTTATATGCTAAAGTCTCCAAGGAATATGTCACCAAGGAATAGAATGCCCCCACTTAGGATAGGTCATGTGTGAGGAGGCATTAGGATAGGGTACAATATGATGGAAGATGGGATGAACAGAGGACAACAAGATGATAAGGGAGGTAGGTGGAAGATAAGATGGTGGTTGAAGGATGGGGAGGGGTGGAAGATGGGATGGTGTATAGGTCTCCAAGGAATACGTCACCAAGGAATAAGATTCCCCCACTTAGGATAGTTCATGCATGAGGAGGAATTAGGAGGGGTATGATAGGATGGTAGATAAGATGATGAGAGGATCAGGGAGGTAGATGGAAGTTAAGATGATGGGTGTATGAGGCTAGGGAGATAGAAGCTAACATGATGGGTGGATGAGGATGACAAAGGGAGGTGGAGGGATTATATGGAAGGAAGGATGGGTAGATAAAGGATAGGTCGATGATGATTGTGATGGGGAAATGGATGCCAACAAGTTCCCAAAAGCATGTATACATGGTGGTCGTTATCTTTCTCATAAAGATCCAAAGGAGGATGGAAGAGGTGAAATGGACAAGGCAAGATAGGTATAGGAGAAAGTGAGATGGAGGAGGTGATGGATGGTAGCTAGAAGAACTTGCCCCCAAGTGTGGAGAGCATCTGGATGGAAGGATTACGCATGAAGCCTATTTTCCAGGTTTTCATCAAGGTACTTGTCCAAGGCGCTTATTTTCCAAGTTTTCACCATTGGACGCTTATTTCTCTTTACTTCTTTTTGACTTTTTTTGACATTTTTTTACTTTTTTTACTTTTTTTTAAAAACTTTTTTTGACGTTTTGAGGGAGTTTATGGATGGAATGATAAGGAGGAGATGGATGGAGGACTCAAGCATCAAGTTTAAGGTAATTGGAGCTCAGTTAGAATGCTAAGTGGAGGTTGGTAAAACCTTATTTGGGATGAGTGGTTTATGCAAAGGCATGGATGAGATGGTGAGGATGAGGGATATATTTGGGGTAAGGGATATGGTGGTGGGGAGTGTTTGGATGAAATGATGGAAAGTGAGTGTGATAGGGGGAGGTTATCATGACCAACATTGGGACATGTTGTGAAGTATGCAAAAAGAGTGGATGGGAAGTGGATGGTATATGGGGATATGATGGAGGAGTTATGATAGAGAGTTTTGGGACATGTGGACCCAAAATAGATTTAGGTGATGGTGGAGAGGAATGCGGAGATGGAGGATTATCAACTTTGGATGCCATTATGAATTTTTCTTTTAGATGCATTTCATCTTTTTTCTCAGGGATACACATAGCTTTTGCTTTTGCTTTGGTGGGACTTTACAGCCAATGGGATGTAGTGCATTCTTTGATTGAATTTTTCTTTGCTTGAGCATGTCTTTTGAAGTAGACCAGGCATGTCAAAATGTATGCAAGGAAATAGTGAGTAGAATCGGAAAGAATATGAGAAATTGCATGGGATGGAGGAGATATGGATGGATTGATGGAGGTAGGATGGTGGTTGGGGTGTATGGGTATGTGCTTTTGTTGATCCTGATTGTGAATGCAAGGGGTGGGTTTTGTAACATGGGGTTGTTGGATGAAGGGATGAGTAGGATAAGATGGGGTGATAAGGCAGGGGTTATGATGGGAAATGAAAAGGTAGGGGGTTTTCCATCCTAGGTGGACACTGAGGGAGTCCTTGCAGTTGGTAAATGACTAGAGGCAGTGAATTTTCTTCTTGATTGTCTGGGTGTTGAATTCTGAAATTGGCCAAGGCTTCTGCAAATGGATTGAACACAAGTTCACCTTCTAGAAGGTGAAAGTTTAGTGGATCACCTTCGAAAGAGGATGATGACGATGTTGACACAGGAAAGTCTACAATTGCAACCATGAATTGACCCTTCTCTGTGTCTCCTTCTGGTACAAAGATATCTCCTAAATGGTTGTTGGGGTAGGTTGGTAAGTACCTTCCTAGATCATCTCTTCTTCTTCTATGCATACATATAAATGAAATATTGCGGTGGTGGAGTGAATGACTTTTTGATAGAAAACTATATTTAAAAAGGATGTACATGCTTGAATTAAATTCTACAAATGGCTAAGTAAAACGTTACTTTTCTTTCTTGGATGGGTATAGTGGCTACAACCAAATCAGGATCCTTCTTGAAGATCTGGAGAAAGCAACATTCACTTGCCCTTGGGGAACATTTTCCCACTCTGTACTTCATTATGGCCTCTATAATGCTCCAACTACATTCTAGCGAAAGGTCGTCAACATTTTTGCTGATATCTCCCATGATTACATGGAAATATACATGGACGATTTCAAAACTTATGGGGAAACCTATGAGGAAGCATTGGTCAATTTTGGAAAAGTTCTTACTAGGTGTAAGGAGCATAATATGTCTCTCAATAGTGAGAAATTCTTCATGATGATGCAGGAAGGTGTTGTTATTTCATTACATCTCTGCTAAGGGAATACAAGTGGATCCAGCTACAATTGAAGTCATTATGAACCTACCTACTCCAGCCAAATAGAAGGATGTCCACAGCTTTCTGGGGCATGTTGGTTATTACAATTATTTTATTAAGGATTTCATAAAATTAGCAGGGCCCATGTATTCCCTGCTCACAAAGGATTCAGACCTTTTATGGACAACTTCTTATGAAGAATGCTTCATGTAACTGAAGGTTGTATTTACTCAAGCACCAGTTCTCAGAGGACCTGATTGGGCGTTGTCACTCCATATACACACAGATTCATCTAACCATGTTGTAGGCGATATCCTAGGATGGAAATATGGACTAGTAGAGCATGCCATCTACTTTATAAGCAAGAATTTATAGGGTGCATAGTTGAACTACACAGTCACTAAAAAAGAACTTCTAGTTGTGATTTATGCATTGAACAAGTTTCGCCACTACATAACCGGTTACCCAATATTTGTTCATATTGATCATGCATCCATCAAGTATTTGGTAAACAAGTCTGCTATCACAGGGAGGCTTGCCAGATGGCTCCTATTGGTACAAGAGTTTGACATCACGATAGTGGATAAGCCAGGGAAAAAAATGTAGTTGTTGATTTCCTCTCCAGGTTATAGAATGCCGATGACACACAAGTCATCAATGACAATTTTTTAGATGACCACCTATTTTCTATTTCCACTCATACCCCCTAGTATGCCGACATCGCCAATTACCTGGTTGCTCAAAAGGTATCGCCGCACTTTTCTTCCAAGGAAAAGAGGTTGTTAATTGAGAAAACCTTCATTTTTTCTTGGTTGACCGACGTCTCTTCTACATTGGACCCGATCAGATTCTGAGAAGGTGTATTCGTGAGGATGAAACATATGATATCCTCCATGCATGCCATGATGAACCCTATGGTGGCCAGTTTTTATCCAAACAGAAAGCCATGAAGATACTCAATACTGGATATTACTGGCCAACTCTATATAAGGATGCAATCAATTACACCCGCAAGTGTGATAGATGATAGTGAATGGGACAAACCACCAAATCAGATGAAATGACTCTATTTCCTTAGGTAATATTCACTCCATTTGATAAATGGGGAATAGATTTTGTGGGACCAATTAATCCCCCATCAAATGACAACTCTTACATTTTGGTTTGCACTGACTATGTCACTAAATGGGTGGAAGTGTCGGCTATGAAGCATGCAAGGGATAATAGGGTTGCACAGTTTTTATATGAGGAAATATTTACCAGATACGGTGTTCCACGGGAACTGGTCACAGATCAGAGAGCTCAGTTCACTTCTAATCTGATAAATGCACTTATTGAGGAATACAAAATTTGCCACTAGAAATGTAGTCTCTATCATCCCCAGGCGAATGGTCAGGCATAGATCACCAACAAGGAGATCAAGGCCATCTTGACTAAGACAGTTCAGTTACACAAGACAGACTGGAGTAGCAGATTATTGGAAGTTGTGTGGGCTTACCGTACCACATGGAAGACACCTATAGGATTCACACCCTTTGAGTTGGTGTATGGCAATATTGTTGCAATGCCAATAGAATTTGAGCATAAAACTTTACGAACAACATTATAACTGAACTTGGATCTTCCTGCAGTTCAGCAAGAAAGGCTCCTATAGCTTAACTATCTGGATGAAATCAGAAAGGCCACTTTACATAACACATAATTGGTTCAACTCCAATGCAAGAAATGACATGACTCACATATACAAAATAAATGGTTTGTTACTGGTGACTGGGCACTTCTATATGACGCCCAGTTTCAAGAAAATTAAGGTAAGCTTACAACTCGTTGGCTTGGTCCTTATAAGGTTGACAAATTTTTTGCTAATTGTGCAGTTCAATTTTCCACAATTGATCCTATGCGCTTTAAGTTATTGGTCAATGGTCACAGACTACGTATGTACCATAAACCAGCCACTAAAGTTGAGTTCCTGCAGCAATTCTCTCTTCATTCTGTCGTGTTTGAGCATCCTATAGCCAATGGACCTCCTCCAGTTGAAGACTTTCTTGAAGCCAATGGACCTCTTCCAGCCGAAGACTTTCCTGCATCCAATGGACCTCCTACACCTGAAGACTTTCCTACAACCGAACGGAGTGAAATTTCACTCTAGCCATCTCTTTGACTTTATTCACAAACAATCATAATAAAATTTTTGTTTCCCACATAAATCTCTTTTTCCACAAAAAAGCAACCATCACATCATATCCCATCAACTTTTTTTACCATCTTCACTCACGCGTCTTGTCATTATTATGACACTCATTACTTTTTTCTTAGCACACGTCATCCAATCTTTCCAAATTTAGGCATTTACTCATGATTATTCTCTAGGTATGCCTTCGTTTATTGTTTGCAACATTTTTATTTCACTTGACATTATTATAAGTTACATTGTACTTAATTAAGTACTTCATCCAAATGTTGTCGTACTTTCTAACCATGCATGTGAGGACACCTGTCACCATTTCGTGGGGGGCAGTTTGTTAACTTGTTTTTTTCCATAATGACCCTTGCTTAAGCTATGCGCAGTCATTTCAAATTAATTGATGTAACAACCTAGAAGTATGCAAAATTCTCTGCTAAGTTTTTATTTCTCAAACACCCAACTCGCATTCCCAGCTCTGGTTTTTCAACTTCTCCTCTGTTATAGTCCCCAAAAAACCACACCAAGTACTCATCCAGCCTTATTTAGCATTAAGATTAGGCGAAACACAGGGTAGGGAACATTGAGGATAAAGAGGGTAGAATTTTGAAAAAGTCGTTGGCGGTTGCAAAGAAAATTGCAGTGATTTGAGTTTTTGGGTTTCAGAGGTTCTCAGTCAAAATGAGAGGAAATTTAATACGCCATGAACCAGGGGATCACTCATCCTTATTACAAGATCAAACAAGCATCCAATTCTTTAACCGTGTGGGCTAGTTCATGTATTTCGTCTGTCTATGTGGTTACGATGAAGCTGTGATAGTGGAATTGTTGCACACTTACAACAATGGGGTTGCCTATGTAAAGGGATTAAGGGTGGAGGCTTCAAAAGCACATATTGCATAAGTTTCAGGACTTCTCTCTATGGGTGAAGTTTTTCTGCATGAACATGACGCACGAGCGGCCAGGGCTGAGTTTTCCTTGCCCACAGACGCTGCATTGGAGTCTAGTAGACAAGGGATGAAGAGAACATCTCTTCCAGAAGATTACCCTCAACTGGCTATCCATGTGATAAGGTACATTACTTGTGAAGGTTGATTTTCATACTTGCATGTTGCACATTTCAAATTGTTGAGTCATTTGCGGCATGGTTGCCTTGTGAATGTGCCCAAGTTTTTGTATTCTTTGTTAACTTTGAGTTCAGAAGAGGTTAGGAAGGGGGAATTGATTGCAGCTACTCACCATGGGTTTGTAAAAATCCTGGTAGAGAGATATTTATGGGATAAGTCCCCTATGACTTAGGATGAGTTTATTATCGTACCCTATGTACAGTTATGAGGAGAAGGGCCATAGCCTAGACTTCAAGAAACAAAATAAAATGCCCCTGATGAGGTTGCACCTAATGAGGATGAAACCATTATTCCAGAGACCTTGCATAAAATTCCCTCTTCTTCGAGCGCTACAACAGAGAAAAATACTTTCAGTAATCCAAACCTTAGCTCAGTGGGTGGTGAAACTGAGGGTTCTACAGATTTATAGACTCCACAACAAAAATAGAGTGCCCGGAGGAAAGAGAAGGGCAAGGCAAAGATAGCTGCAGATATAGGGGAAGAATCTTATGTTTTATCAAAAAACCTTGTTTCTCCTGCAACCACACCTCTAAAGAAACAACAGACAACACAAAAGGGCATTGTCATGTCAATAGAGACTCCTCCACAACAAAGTGTTCGTTTGATCACACAATAGGCAAACAAAAAAGACTCACCTGCAATGACTGGTTTGTATCCAAAAGATCCAATTGAGGAATATTTAAAGGAACAACCATAAGCAGGGAGCCCATGTACAGTGTGTCCGAACATTATGGAAACAGATCCTACAGCCAAGGAAATGGACATAGAAGTAGTGAGTACGGAAACAACATGCATGGAGATAGAACACACATAAGCAGTAGATATGCCTTCTTCTCAACAAGAGGGTGATCAAGGGAATGATGCCCTAGTTCCAACCCTTGATGAATTACCCATTGATGAGTCAGACACAGTCACAACAGTAAAAGAGTAGGTCACTCCAGTCACTCCAATAAGAAAGAACCAGGTAACACTTCTCTCCATCTCCATTGACCACTTTACGCAAATATAATATGAAAATTCAATGTGGGAATTGGAAAGGGATATGTTAAAAAGGGATATGGGAAGAAAACAACAAGAGGTACAATTGTTATAGAGCAAATTAGATTCTATTACAAACCTAATTCCACAATTAATAGAATGCAAACCACCTCCTAGGGTCTATTCTTTGTGTTTAAAGGAACAATTTCTCATGTATAAATTGATGAGGATTCTTAGGGATCTGCACACAAGCATAGACACACCACATGAGTTTGCAGCTACATATGACCAGTCATCAAATTGTATTCAGAATTCTTTATGTGAACTCTACTTACACAATTATGTTGTTCCCTTTGATACTAATTGGAATCCTTGGTTATTTGTTGGAGATATTCACCTATCTTCTTTACTTTCTTGGTCAAATAATGAGATAAACTATGGGGAACAATTAAGGAAATAGAGGGGAATTGAACAAACTGTTACACTCCCCTTATGACTAGAAAGTAGTAATCCTTGTAGGTTATACTGTGATTGGATGGAGATAGTGTATGGGATGAAGGACTCTATACATAGGAAGAGAATTCTATGTAACATGGAAGAAGTATTTGCAACATTTGAGCGACTATCCTTATCAAATAGAAATAGAGCAACAGAGGGACTGAGACAAAGGTGTGACAGATTAACATTGGCACTAAAAAAGGCTTAACCACACAGCCTTATCAACCTAAGAGGTGCAATTTAGAGAGTCCAATGGTACATAAGCCTGGGAAGGCAACCTTGACCAGAGAGGTGGCTTCCACTTTCCTTTCAGCCTCCTCTTCTCCTGTGGCCACTATACACCTATGTTGATAATGAAGTAGATGAGCAATTGGAAATGAGTTGGTAGATTAAAATGGAGTGCACCAATGGATATTACTTGCGTGTGGGCACCTCTATGAGAGGTGAGACTCGGGAAGGAGATCTTCAAGTACTTGCAAAGATCTAAAATGTTTCAGTGTCTGAGGACGGGCATTAATCTTCGTAGGGGGGTAGAAATGATAAGGCATATTAATGCCATACTTTAGAAGCCCTAGGATAGCTTTTGCTAGGATCTTTTCCCTACTTTCATCATAATTTTTCAGATACTTTTTACTTATATTTTCTATTATGTGGCATGTTACCACCAAACCTATTTTGTGGTTAAAAACACTTAAATACGCTACGCTTGGATGAAAATGCTATATTACTTATTTTGGAATTATGGTTATGTCTTTGTGAAATGAATTAGTTGTTTAAACATGAATGATGTATGCGCATCTTGGTGTTTATTATCATAAAAATCTCTATCCTTACATCTGGAGTGCAGCACACTGATTTAAAAACCGTTGCCTTGACCAGGTAAAATGTGCCCATGCGTTGGACGCTCGACTCGATCTTACAGTAGGAGCATACGGAGAAACCTCAAGCGCAACACCAGCAGGTGGATTCGGGATGATCAAGGTGGCAGCGGTCGAGAAAATAACAAGGCATCATAATAAATTCTCTAAGAAAATCTAGGAAAGAGTGGGAAGTTAGATTTGTTGTCAAAAGCATTTCTTTCCTCTTTCATGGATCTGTTCAATCTCTAGTTTTATAGTTTCCTTTCATGTGTTTCCTTTCATGTTTAATAGAATTTTAATAAAATCTCCGCCTATCTCTATGGTGTGACTAGATAACAGTTAGATGTTTTTCCTTCTTTAAATAAAGACCCACTCCTGTGTGAGAAAAAGAGGGCGCTATCAGTTATAGTTTACATTATGTTGATTTATAGTTGAATCTTGTTATCCATTTTTAATCAATAGCAAATGAAGTTTTAATCTGAAGTTCAGTATAATCAAGTTTGGATACTCACTCAAGGGGGCTCACTTGGTGAGGAATCTATGTTAGCTAGTTAAGATCATTTGCATGCAGTTTAAGTTTCTGCATCTTGGTATCATAATTTTGGTGTTAACACAGTTCCTGCAGCTAAAGTCACAGGATAGTCTAGTACGTTCTGCATGAGCCAAAGAGGCAGAACTATTGAAGCATTATAATTGTGTTTTCAATTCTTTTCATTTCCAATTTGTAGTGTTCCTTCAAGCACTTTTACTTCTGTATTTCCTTTCCAGCATTCTTTACAGCTATAGAATAGTTTCCTTTCAAAGCAATTTGCTTCCTACAATGATAGAATAGTTTCCTTTCAAAAGCAATTTGTTTCCTGCAGTCATAGCGTGGCCTAAGTAAGAATCCTTGGTGCATATACTTTGCTGACCTGTTTCAAGTAATACGTCCCTAGATTGATAAATTAAATGAGTTTCTATAATGGAGGATAGCTTCTTGGTCAGATTTCCAATCCCTAAGTCATGGTACTTGACTAGTTTTTTATACCTTAATAGAACCGATCATGGGGGATGAGGATTTCAAATATAAGTGTCCAGAATGGATTTAGTATGTGGATGATATGAAATGGTTGATTTTGGGACATAGGGACACAAAATGGATTTAGAGAATAAAGGAGGGATATGGTAGGTTGTCTTGGGTTGGAATGATGGTGTAGGGGGGATGACATTAAATGTTTTGGAAAAACTATGGGAAGACGCAATGGTGGGTTTGACAACACGCTTGGACTTTGCATTAGTTGTACCAACATTTTTGGATGAAGGGCCTTGAGATGTGCAACAAAGACCACAAGATCATGGATGCTCTTTGATAGGGATGGGCTCCAGTGTACCTTGATCATTTAGGCCTAAGCCTTTGCCTTGATAATTCCATTTTTTAGCATTTGATCCAAGATAGGGTACTTATCTCTTAGGGTACAAGATGTGAGTCCATTATTAGGTGGAGTGTAAATGGTGGACATGAAATTTATTTCTCCTACCTCAAGTGAACCACCATGGATGAATGTAAGTGCACCAAGGGGATAGAGTGATAGTGGTCAGAAAATTTGGATTGGAGGCAATAAAGGATCATTGAGTGGAGGAGATGGGATATTGTGACTTTGACTCAGATAGGGGAATGGTAAAGGATCATGAGATGGACTAGGTAGAATGGTGGGGTCTTGATTTGAAGGGGTGGATGGAAATGGGTCATGAGATGGATTTGATGGAAGCAATGGATCATGTAATGGAGGAAGTGGGATGGTGGGAACTTGAGATGGAGTGGATGGAATGATACATTCTTCATTCAAGTCAATGGATGTTTCAACATTCTTTAAGAAAAGATATTGAGATGATTGGATTGGTGTGGATGGTGTGATGGGGGATGTATGGATGGACTCTTTAGATGGAGGGGACGGAAGAATGGGAGATTCTGTAATTGAGATAGAGGTAAGATGGGTGGGCTCATGAGATTCCTCAGATGGAGTGTGGATAATGTCAAGAGGAGAAGATGGGGATGAGGATTGGATGGATTCAAAAGATGGGGGGACTTCAATGGTGTTAGGAGATGGAAGAGGATCAATAAGTATAGGAGATGGAAGGAAAATTATAGGTATGGGAGATGGAAATGCCTCATCACTAATGACTTCACATGGGGTACTAATATGAATTGACTCATCAACTTTAAGAGATGGATTTTGTGATGGATTCCTTGTGAAATCCTTGGAGACTTACGTATTGGAGGTGGAGGATTAACATGTGTAGATGGTGGGAAGCTAGGGTAGGCCACATATGAAGGTGTGGCAACGACTTGTGAACTTGTATGATTAAATGATGTTATAGAATTCTGTGTAGGAGATGGCATGGCTAGATAGTTCACATAGGTAGGCATGGAGGTGATTTGTGAACTGAATTGACTAACTGATGGAGGTATGGATTGGGTCATACTATATGAAGTAGATTGAGGGATGTGGGTGGATAGTGGAAGGGGATTTTTGGTGGCATAAGAGGGAGTGGAGGATGGCAGTTTGAGACAAGAAGGGGTAGATGGGTAGGATAAAGTGGATTATGGATTAACAACATCATGGGGATTATGGTGATACATTAGAGTAACTAGTGGACTAGGATTATGGATTGGAAAATAGGTTGGACGATAAGGAGGTGGTGGATTTGGATTAGGGATGTAGTTAGTAGTATTGTCGTGGAAAGTTGGAGTTTTGGATATGACTATGGGAGAAGATGGAGGCATTAATGTATAAGAGGGAGATGTGGATGGAGGATAAGATGGACTGCCCTTGTCAGGGGTATGATAAGGAGTGCTAGTGGGTATGTATAGAGACATGACGGGGTAGTGTGGAAGAATGATTGGATTTTGGAATATGCTTGGAGCAAGCTTGCTAAGGTTTTAAATGTACTCACCATGATCAACAAGACTCTCATCATCATTGGAATGGGATGAAGTGGAAGAAAGGGTAAGATGACCAAACTTAGCATAATAGGATTGTGACATGGTGATAAGCTAAAGATTTGGACAGGGGTGAAGGAAAGATGGATGAAAGATTAAAGCTCAGATTAGGATAGACAATACTCTCATACTAGGATTTAGTTTAAGCTCAGGATAAGAGAAAATACTAACTCTGAAGAAGATGGAAAGGTAATGAGGAATGAAAAAGATGACTCTGTTAGCCTAGGATATGGGGAGAAATGGAGGACTTGATGAAACTAGAAGAAAATGGTGCAAGATGATAGTAAGGATGTGATTATGAAACTAGGATGGCAGAACTATAAAGATGGGTAATTTTTTACTAGGAATATGGGCTACGTGTTTGACTTGGTAAATGTTTGATTTTGGTGAGATTTTGACTTGTTTTTTGGCAAAAGTTGTGTAAGTGAACCAAGTACATCAAACACAAAGTACATATTTAGAACCAAACACATTCACAACCTAGGATGGATAGGATACTATTTGATCAATCCCCACTTGGATTTCTCCATATACCTCAGACAAAGTGGACAAGTAGAGATCTAGTGTCACTGGCTCCCCTCCACGACATAGGAATTACCAGAATCTCTCACCCCAAAGGTCCAAAAAAAACCTCAAGGATCTTATGTCTCACAATGAAGGGTACGTGTGGGGTGTCTTAGTCAGTCTCCAACCTTCCGTATCAGCAGATATATAAGAATTTTTGTCTTCTAAACATTGGTTCATAGTAAGATTTGCGGTATCCCCCCAATCAATTTCTACATGCGTGACTCACTTAAGAGCCTAGTTGACCATGTTGATATGCTAGGGATGTTCACCTAGTCTAGACTACCATCAACATGCATCGCCCAAGCTTGGTGGGATGTAAGACAAGCCTTTATTTAGTATCTTATTTATATACTGGTTGGGGTATTTACCAGTTTGAGGTCATCCTCTAAAGGGGAAATTCTCCCTCTAGACAGGCCTCTCTAAGAAAATTAAAATATTCGAGCGGTCACGGTCATTTTTCTCTTGCACCAACGACCACAAGAGCTAGTGGGAGAGGATAGTGTATGATGTGAGGTTGCGCTCTAATAAAATTTGTGCAAGTGCACCACAGACTTCAAGCATGTGATTGATTTTCAAACAAGTTAGGCAATGTTTTGTAATCTAGAACATAATCAAACTCGCAAAGATTGTTCATTTTAATGCACCAATTCTAGATGTTTGATTTGTTTGTTCAATTTTAAGTCCAAAATGAAGTGTTTTGATTGTTCAATTTTAGTGCATCAACTTGAAGTGTTTGATTCGAATGTTCAATTTTAGCTTTGGCACTCAAGATTTGTTGATTTGATTTTAAAACCCAAATTGAAAAATTTGTTTGAGGGTTCTTTTTAGCCTTTTGATTTTTTAGAGAACCAAAACCAAGTGTGAGTTCACTTAATTTTATCAAAAACTAATTGAATAAAATTGATTTTTTAATAGGTAAATGTTGCTCCATATGTGTGATCTCGTTGAACTATAGAAAATAGAATACACAGTCAACAAACTAGAATTCCCGCGACTCTGGCCTTCATTCCTGCAAGGTCAAACCACATTCCCGCGGGGTCAAAAAATGATTCCGCAGGCAGTTGACCTCACAAAATTTAACTTTAATGCTAAAAGACCGTACAGATTAATAGTCTTAGTGCTTTACAAAGTTCAAACTGCGTTCCCGTGGATTCAGGTTGCATTCCCAAGGGACTGTTAGAAGTGAAGAAAATAGATGGGAAAATAGAAGCAATAAGGCAAAATAGCTCTTGGCTAACAGCTAGGGCACAGTCCGCGAGATCGCGTTCCCGCAAGTCTAACAAGCGTTCCCGCGGTTTGATTTTTCTTTCATTCCCACGGGTTTGACCAACATTCTCGTGGGTTTGACCCGCATTCCCGTGGGTTTTTTTGTGTGTGCGAATGTGACAAGGACCTGCGAGAACGTGTTCCCACCAGCTGGTCAAAGAATGAAAAAAAGAGAGAAAATAGAGAAGAAACATGTCTCAGCCACTGTCAGACTACAGAGATGCGGGATCGCGTTCCTGTGAGCAGAGGCAATGTTCCTGCAGTTCTAGCCTTCAATCCTGTAGGAGGATGAAATTGGGTCAATGAAAAACTTGACTTTAGATTCGGTGACGCAATTTCTTATTTTTAATCTTCCAACCTGTAAAAATCTTGAAAATCTTGCAAAAAGTACTCAATCCATAACAGACATTATCTTTTGGGTTAGTTTCTAAGAGAAAAAGATGCAATAAAATGAAAATGACCCGTGAAGTAGGTTCCACCGAGCATGTCAAAATGTGTGCAATAAAACTAGTGTGTTAGGAATATTAAGCAATGCTAAACATTCAACAAACTAATCTACTACAACATATAAAGATAAGACAATGCAGAGTGAGTAAATCCAATAAAAGGCCCAAAGAGTATACAAACCTCTATAAACCAATGAACAACCTCCTTGTTGAGTAGATTTGTCCAATGCTTAGGATGTGTGCTCAATGATGCATGCTCAAGATTCAATGGTGTGAGAGTATGGATTCTAGAGTGATTTTGGCATTATGATATTGAGGTTGATGATTTTTCTCTTCAAATGGGCATGATAACAAAGCATGAAAGATGAATGAAAATGAAGGAAAAGAGCCTTCAATTTATACGAAAATGGAGACTTAAATGGAAGGTTGAGATGCAAACTTGAGGAAGGGTTGAGATGCATTTGAGAGAGAGCACATGGATTATGCTTCTTCAAATGTCTCTTATTGTGACAAGTGTCACAAGGAGAGAGGGTTTGAAGGAATGGGGGAATGTGACCATTTTGGGAGATGTGAGAGGGGACAAAATGGGAAAATAAGAATGGAGTGTGTAAGAGAGATGTAAGAGCATTTAAGGAAGACTTAATGAGATATGGACAAGGATTTGAGTGATGTGACAAGAGGTTGACTTTGGGGTTGGGGTTGAGTTCTTAATCCTTGGATTAGGATTATGCATATGCTTAGGGAGTGATTAGGCTTAGGTTAGAGGACAAGTGGGGTGATTAAGAGAATGTGATGGGAGGAGAGAGAATGAGTAGAGGGGTTAATTAGTTAATTATGGTCAATTAACTAATAGGAAAGGATTAGTATGTGTGAATGGGTTGTGTTGAGTTAGAACCAAGGGTCAAGTGGTTGGGATAGGTTAGGTTTAGGGGTTAAAGTTAGGAGTCATGTGCTCAAATAGATTAAATAGGACTTATTTAATCACAAGTGGGATAATAGGATAAAGTGAATTAATTTAAATAGATGAGTCCATTTATTTAAATTAATAGAGGAAGGAGGATTTAATTAATTAAATAGTTGTGGGTTTCCATTAGATTAATTGGACTATAACTAATTAATTAAACTAATTAAGCTAGGAGGTTGACATAAATTAATTAAATAACATATAATTATTTAATTAATAATGCATAGAAGAGAGCTAAATTTAATTAAAATTGTTAATCAAATTTAGGTGTCTACAGCTATAAACTGTGTTAGGCTGACTAGGGGACGGTGAGATTGAGATCATTTTAGGAGCATGGACTTCACCCCTTGACTTAAGAGCCTCTGCCTCGGGAATGGTAGGATTAATATTCCAGTTTGTTGATGTTGATGTATTGATTAGTTTGTCATTGAAGTAACCAACACGTGCATCTTTAACAATAAGAACAACAAGCATTTTTGAAGAGTACAACTTTTCCAACTCATCGCATATTGGTTCCCATAGCATACCCCCACAAGTTGAGGTTAATTGAAGAATTAGATATGTCATTGATTTTAACAATTCTACATTTTACTTCACTTTTGTCCTTTCCACGTATAAGTGAAAGCTCATTAACATTAGTGACAACACCAACTACATCAACCAAGGCATTGTTGTTATAATTTATGAATTCATTGAGAGGAACAAAGTGTGAAGCATTGGGTGTGATAGGAACAACATCACCATAACATTTTAACACTGATGTTTCATCCAATATAATCTCTAAGTGGTTTTTCAATTTATTATACATTCTATTGACCTCTTTAATAGAACCTTTTGAGATAGTATAGTACACCCCCACATCAACTCTATTGTAATATATTTTTGTTGTATTGTTAAAACAAGTTATTCTAACTTTTGTGCCTTCCAAATCTTTAATGTCAAAGCTAAAGCGCCTTCTCGGTCAAGTCTATTATAACGATAATTTTTCCTTTTACTTTTGACCCACCTTTTGATTTTCCATTTGTTCTGGTAAGGCTTCAGAGCTTTAACAGGGCTAATATTGGTTGGTGTGTCTAGATGGGTAGGATAAAAGTGCGGTACAAATTTAAGGGCTTATTTAGCTGATGTGGGGGTCCCTGGGGTCCAAAATTTGTTGTTCTTTCTCTTGGAATAGGTGTTTAGGTGTGCCAAGCAATGCAAAATCTGAAATTTTGATATCTAGGCTAGAAATTATTATAACCCTATGAAAGAAGGAAATGAAAGAATTCAACACAACACACGTGAAAAAAGGCATGTGATAATAAAGAGTAATTTAAGAAGACATATAGTGTATGCATATGCTACCTTGTACCCCAAACATTCCAACATGCATATTTTGCAAGCATTAATATGGAGCCTATTTTGATTGTCATTGAATAAAAAAGATCAGAATATTTTGGCGACACAATGGCTAATTACATGTGAGTCCCATTAGAGAGCACAATGTTATGCTGACAAAGATCACTCTGCTCATTGTTCAATTTCTCAGAAGACAATAGCTGGAGTGTTGGACATGAAAGACTATCACCAACATTTATATTGAAAATGGCATTTGGATGAGCTGCATTTGCATGACACCATCCTACAAACAAAGGAGCATAGAGCAAAAAATTTATGGGCCCATTCTAAAACATGAACACACAAATTTTACATATGTAAATGTCCTTTAATTAAAATTGCATACTTGACTTTGAATGTTTAAAGCACATAGAAAAACGGTTTCAATATATGCAAGTAGTAAAACAACCGAACATATATGCCATGCATTATTTTTTTGGATTTCTTACACAACAACAAGCTTGCATACCATACCTCTAAATGGCTTGAAATATGAGAGACGAAGAAATAATCTGCACTCACCGGACTGTCAACAATTTAATGTTGGGATTCATCGATAGAGTTTGACTAGGATGACATTGTGTCCACTGTTCTTTACAAATGATAAGTTGAACAGTGGACGTGAGATGTGAAGTCTGACACAATAACAAAGGAGATTTGTTTTTCCTTCATTACCTCACAATAGTATACAATGCAGTAAAAGAGCTTAAACAATCATTTAAAATGAATACAAGGTAGAACACACAGGTGGACCTTTGAAACACCTTATTAATAAATGGACACACTATAAATGTCAGTCATTCAAGATCACTCTGCAGATGATTTTGAGAGTCGATTAATAGATAATAAAATATCAAATGTTGTAAAAAATAAAGCATGCTTCATATAATTTGTGTTTAGATGAAATTTTAAACCATTAGGATTATGGCAATGTTTTCCTGGGTTGATGCTACTCATTTTCCATCTTTGGCACTCTGGAACGCGTCCTAACATCCTTTTGTGTTTTTTTTGTGTGTTTATCTATTATTGTTTTTTTTAACAGAGGTTTTCGAATACATGATTAAGAGAAACATTCTTTTTTGTATTTTTTTGCTTTGTTTTTCTGTTATTAATTTTGTAAGAAGGATTTTGAAATGCATCATCAACATAGGCAGATTTTAGCAAAAGCTAAGAAAAACCTAAGCATCTTCCGTTGTCAAAGTTTGTTTGCATGGAGGTAAAAAAATCTTTAAAATTATTCAAAAATGAAAAAACCCTTTTCAGAATCCCAAATGATATGGTATTTCTTATCGGGTTCCATTCTGATATGTTTTTTTTCCAATTTTTAATAATAACAGTTAAACCCCCAAAAAAACACAAAACGATGTTTAAACCTAGGAAAAAAACACAAAAGAATGTTACAATGTGTTCAACAATATTTGAATAATGCAAACATTTTGATACACGTCTGCAAACACTTCATTCTTTAGTAATATTTTGGTCCAAACATACTTTTGTGTTTTTTTGTGGGTTTAACTATTGTCCATTTTTCTAACAAGGGTTTTTGAATGCATGATCATGAAAGCCAAATACACTTTCAAACTATTATGTTTAGGGTTTTCCATAGTGTTGTTTTTATGCGGTTAAGAATGTTGTAGAGGTTTGTTCCAGTTCTTCAACAACGTCCATTAGTTACTCTTTAAAAACATTGTCTTCACGGTTATGCTTACACCCACAAAGAAAAATACAAAAGGATGTTACGACATGTTCAACTGTATTTGAATAATGCAAACATTTTGATACATGTTTGTAAACACTCCATTCTTTCGTAATATTTCACTCCTAGCATCCTTTAGTGTTTAACGACTATCCATTTTTCTAACAAGGGTTTTTGAATGCACGATCAAGACAACCAAATATTAGTAAAAGCTACAAAAATCCCTTCGAAAGTGGTTGAATAATACAAACATTTTTATATCTCTCTACAAACACTTCATTCCTTAGTAATATTTAGGTTGTAACATCATTCTATGTTTTTTTTTCGTGGGTCCATTTGTTATCCATTTTTCTAACAAGGGTTTTTGAATGGATCATCAGTAAAGCCTAAAAATAGAAAATGATGTTACGACGTGTTGCACAGTGTTTGAATAATAAAAACCTTTTGATTCCCGACTACAAATACTTTAGCAAAAAAAGAAAAACACAAAAGGATGTTACGACGAGTTCCACAGTGCTTGAACAAGAAAAACATTTTGATACTTGTCTGCAAACACTTCATTCTTTCTTAACAGAAATCAAATAAAAATCACCATAGCCACATACCTAGACATCCTTAAAGAAGACTTGGAAATACATACATAGATGAAGAAATAATGTCCAACTTCACTAAAACAAGCCTTTGCAAGACGACCGCTCCCACAGAAACAACAAGCAAGAAACAACCAAACCACCACCGAAGATGAAAAATGAGTAACATCAAACCATAAAAACATCACCATAACCACAAATGACAACACTAGTACAAGATATCGAATGCACATTGAAGACAGAAATAGAGAAACCATCTCGTCGCCTACTCATCTCATATGGAGCACCCACCCAAGGATGCATCACCATCATCCAAGGACGTGTCACGACGTCATGCTAACATGCACATACATTTCAAAAAAATGGTGACGACAATCGACCAAAAAAGGCCATCGAAGAAATGTTTCTAAGATGGATGACAACTTTCCGACCATGAATCCCCACACCTATCAACATAACTAGCAGTTGCACGCTTTTGTGATTGCAACGATGAGCCAATATGAGCTTTATGGTTTGTATAATGCATTATCCATCAAAGAAAATAATTTTCAAATTATCCCTATGTGTTTATCCATACAAAAGTGTTAAGAAGTATGTTGTCATTGTATATATCACCCTACTGCTATTGTATATGTCTTGACCCTTGACCACCATTTTTTTAAAAAAAAATAAAAAAATTTCATGTAAATAAATTAAATTTTAATTAATTTTTAATTTAAGTAAAATGAGTTTTTCCATTCACTTGAGGTGAGCCCTTCGATAGTGTTTTATAGTTTCTTTCCTTTATTATATTCGACAAAATTGCTAAGAAATAAAAACATATAATCATAAAATGAAACTTTGTGTACACCTCCTTCATGATTCATGGTTCCCAACCTTTCCAACAACGAGGGTTAGTAGCACTGGTTTGCAATGGGGAAATCAATACAAAAACTACTAATAACAAATACTTAAACGTAACCAATAAAATGTACAAGCAAAGAAAGGAAAACAAATGAATGCAAACCCCAAAGTGTTTGAAGCTTCTATTGTCTCTCTCTACTCCTTCTGAAATGCTATTTTTGATGCTCAGTATTGGTGTGGGCAACGTCTATGGCTTAAGAAGTGTCCAGAATTCAATAATTGAAATGTGTGTGTGATCGCAAGATGGCTTGAATGCTAGAACCAAACTGACAGAGTAATGGTGCACGAGAGCTTGAAATCCTGGATCCTTCAAATGGGTATGAAGGTTTTATTATATAGGAATTGGGGATGTTATGAATGGTTGAGATCAATCCCAGAGATAGGGAGATGAACGGTTGATATCAAAGGGAACTGGAGAAGCAATCAATAAACTCCACCTCTTCAATTGGTAATTAAGAGGAGATAGAGTTTGGTTGACTGAAGAGGTATTTGTGAGTTACCTTTTAGAACTGAAGAGGTGGGTGGAGTTACCCATGTGAACTGGAGAGATGGGTGGAGTAACCCATGTGATCTAATTAAGGATTATCTCTTCAAAAATAAATGAATATTTAATTCATTTATATAATTAAAGTTTTCAATATGTGAATAATTGAATTCTTTTTTATTTAGAATTGCTTTACTGAATGAAATTAAGCTAATTTAATTGAAATTAATTTAATTAGTAAGTTTAAATATTTCAATTTAAAATATAGGAAATTGAATTTAATTAATTAATTATTGGTAATTAATTATTTAATTAATTTTGGGAATTTGATTAGATGATTTGGGGAATGAATTTAGAGGAAAATAGATGATTAATTAACGATTAAAAAACCATTAATTAATAGATGAAAATTAGTGTTTTTAATTTAAATTTGCAAGCCTGTCCATTTTAGGGTGTCTACATTTGCCCCTCTTTGATGCAATGTGGCTTGTCGTAGTGTGTCAAAAATTCTTTGTTTTGTTCTTGCCCCGGTGATAGTAGGTGTATTTATTCCCCCTTAACAAATTTGAGCGAAAATTCATGACGTGAGTGTTAATTTGTTGAAACTGCAAATTGTGAATCTGGGTAGGTGACTGATTTTGAAAATGTTGCATTATGCCCCTGATATTGACTGTCGAAGTTTCTAGGGACCGAAAAGAAATTTTTGAAGTCCTGGAGGAATTAGGGTTTATAGAAATCCCTATATGTAGCTAAGAGAGCCCTTCATTTCTCATTTTGCATTCTTGGAGCTCTGGAGGTCTTGGTGAGTTTTCTCTTTGTTTTCTTCCTGTTTTCGTGCGATGGCGGGCTTACCTAGAATCACCCACATTTTTGACTGAGTTCAGTTGCATCAGAGGCCAGCTAGTGTAGGATGGCCGGTGAGTGTTCTTGCCTTGCGTGTCATTAATGTATTTATTTCTTGCTTTGAAATTTTTAGTTTTTTGTCCTGTTGCAAACGTTGCCACAACCGCCTGTGGTTTTGCCGCAATCGCCTGCGGTTTTAATGTCGCAATTGTCGGCTATGAGCCACAATTGATAAGTGGCCCGCAATCAGCTTTGAATGATGCAATTGCTTTTTGACTTCCACATTTGTATATTGTGTTCCGCAATTGCATAAAAGTACCACATTTGAAGTGTTTTTTACCACAATTGTCAGTATAGTTTTGTACTTTATTTTTATGGTCTCATTTTTGATTTTGCTAACTTGCTGACACTTGCTTGTTTGATCTGTCACTGATAGATTTTTAATTTTTCCTATTGCAGTTCATCAAGAGGATTCTGTGCTACTGAGAGTCTAGAGTGACGGGACTTGTTTACAGATTTCAGCTGTCTGAGGACGAGAGGTCAGTGCTTAGGGAGTTAGGATTATATTGGGTATGTTATATGCCAGAGATTATGACCAACAGGGGTCTGATCTCGGCTCTTTTAGAGAAATGGAATTCTGAGACATGCACTTTCTGGTTTACCATATTCTTTAGCTTCCCATTCAAGGTGCGCTTGTTGAGTATGCCACCCGACCTGGCATTGTAGCTTTGACTAAGTTATCTGGATTGCCCCAGGATCAGCTGGGTTTTTCTGGTTCATATCATATCTCATGGTCCCAATTTGGCATGGTCTTTGATAGACTGTCAAATTTATTAGGTAGCTTGATATGTGGTATCTTATGCCCTGATCGACGCCAGCAAGAGTTCTCTATAGGATTTGGTGCTGTGTTGCAAAGTATGGTCTGTGATCACACTGTATTTGCATGGGGGCCATGTATGTTAGCTCACATGCACTTTCATATGTTCTGCGCGGCTTACCTTATGGTAATTCGCTCGGTTGCGGTGCTACCGTTCTTTAGATATGGGTGTGGGAGCACATTGTTGTGTGTCATTTAGTGCATACTCGTGATCTACCTCCGGACAGGCCCTAAGTCTTTATGTATGATGGAGCCATTGTTCAGACTCACATGGGTCATTTTATGTACTGGCGTCAGTAGTTAGATATGATGCCACATTTTATTTGGAGACCGTAAAGAGAGTGCCCCATATGGGTTGGAGAGGATTTCCATCTCCCATTCTGTCATCAACGAAGATTTTTTATTGGGAATGTCACAAGCCATGTTCACATGATTGATTTCCACAACACCAACAAGGTGTTGCGGCAGTTTGGAGAGTGACAGGATGTGTCCGACACTTATGCATATTTTGCATGTAGATTGAGGGACATTGCGCTATGGGGTGTTGTTGTTTCACTTGATGTTGCACAGACCGAGTTTGTAGGTTTACTTCCTGTTCCTTGAACATGGCGATCTACCACTGTAGATGCAGGTATATGTTTGCGCTATGACTTTTGTAATTTCATTACTTCTCTCTTAGGCTATGTACTTTGTGATACTTGTTGCTTTATCTGATGTGGTACTAATATTTGAATTGGATCATTTTGCAGGCACCACCCCCTAGTATGATGCTTGGTGGGCACAGACCTGTCCTATTTCACTTACTGATGTTTCACGTCTTATTGCTAGCACTATCATGAGGAGGTTCCGATGGTTACAACGGGGTAGGGGTGGGCGAGACAAAGGGAGAGATGGGGGCCAAGACAGAGGGAAAGAGGTAGCCAAGACGGAGGGAGAGATGCGGGCCGAGACAGAGGGAGAGATGGTAGTTGAGACGGAGGGAGAGATGCGGGTCGAGATGGTGGGCGGGGGAGGGGAGATGATGGTGGAGATGATCTTGGGCCTGGGGGAGATGGTGGTGGGGTTTAGATGAGGAGTGGGCGGAGTAGTACTCATGTTGGATTGAGTGCTATCTTGGAGGAGGAGGCACCCTAGTTAGTTCGGAGAGTACATCGACGCACTACTTCTATTCTTCCTTAGAGGTTAGATGAGAGAGTTATTGTAGATGATGTGGATGTGGAGATAGGATATATTGACATTGAGGCCTTGGATGCAGAGAGCGTAGGTTCAAGCTCGTCCACTGCTAGTAGTAGTACGGGTAGCAGTACTAATGATAGTTCTGACGGTGAGGACTCTTGGGTAGTGAGGGAGAGGAGAAATGAGGGATTGGGGGATAGGGCTGAGGAGGGAGACATGGATTTGGTTATGGGGGGATGGAGGAGGATCCCTCAGAGTTAGAGAAACTTACTTAGTAGGTACATGATCTGCAGGATAGACCATCTGCTTCGGATGCACGTGCTACTGCTTTGGAGGCTAGAGTCTTAGCAGTTGAGGAGAGAGAGAAATAGGCTCGCTCAGAGGTCAGATCCTTCATTGATAGTGTACATGATGCTTCTCATCGGGATGTATTGGACCAATACTATAGATTTTGGCGTGATTCCCAAAGAGAGATTGACTACTGGCGGTGCCACTATGAGGGTGCAATTCCTTTAGATCAGCAGGTTCCCAGCTACACTGCCTCCCAGAGATCCAACAAAGTTCATAGATCACAAAGTAGTGGTTTTGGTGCTCCAGCTCCACCACATAGGAGTTCCCTTGATATTCCTCCCCCTCGTCCACCTGGCGGCGAGGACGGGGGTAGCACATGCTGATTTTATTATATCTGTTATACTCCGATTTCACCATTTTTGTAGTGATGTAGCATTGATGTATCTCTGAGGCTTATATATGATTGTATCTCGACAGACTTGATATTTATTGATATACCTATTGATCACCTTCTGTTATCTTTGCTTGTGACCTTTCATTGTACTCAGATAATTTGATTGATATGAGATGCAGCTAGTTTTTTTTTTTTTAGATAATGTACATTTGATTTACTTTCTATATGTGTGGTTCTACATGATGTGTATAGATGTTGAAATGTTTATTCTATGTGATTCTATGATACAGACTCTTCGATGTATGATTTACTTTTCTTATGATACTGACATGTTTATGCAGGATGGTGGAAATGAAATGCATGTTTACATGAGATGCTTATGGATGTATGTGATATGATTTACCATATATGCAACTGCTATTTTTTTCAATTTTTTTTGGATGCACTTAAATAGAATGAATGCAATCTATTATGCACAAAATATATGAGTAATGCATGTGTTAGTTAGAAGATAGTTAGGGGAAATGTGTTCTCTGGGATTTGATTTGATAGATATGGAATGATAGAAAGAATTTTTTGATCTTGATAGATATGAATGGATAGATTGGATGAGTGACCCAAGTCGCTGTCGCGTTTCCAATTTTTGTCTTCATTGCATCTTTTTATGAAATTCTAAAGAGTGTCCAATGCATCCAGATCATATACCATCTAGATACCACCACGACCTCTTGATAACTGGAAGGAGTAGAGAGATTGAATAGAAAGAAAACTTAGTGCACCCAAATATTGACCATCTGGGTTTAGCTATGTTCCCTGTTTGAAAAGAAAGAGAGCCAAAAGCACCCAGATATTGACCATCTAGATACCGCTTTGCCCTCTGAACAATCTGAACAAAAGAAAAAAATAAAACCAAGATAGAACTCTAATGCACCCAGAGTCCATCTGGATAGCACCGTGAGCTCTTGATTTTGAAAAGAAAGACCAAAAAACCAAGATAGAAATCCAATTCACCCAGAGTCCATCTGGATAACACTGTGAACTCTTGATTTTAAGAAGAAAGCCCATAAAAACCAAAATAGAAATCTAATGTACCCAAAGTCCATCTGGATACCGCTATGAGTCTATTGATAAATAAAAAAGCATATAACAGAGAAGGAATGTCCAATTCTTTCCCAGGGTTAGGCTCAAATCGTGGAACTGCGCGGCTTCTAGATAAATGACAGCGCCTACTGGATTTATCCTAAATCATCATGGCCCTAGAATCAAAGTGAACATTCAACATACAACAATCAAAGAAAATAAGTCATGATCCATCATAGCTACTCTCATCACTTGGTGGATCCTGGAATAGTGTAAGAACATAACCGCGAAATATAGACTGACACCTGACCGACTGACTGACCTAGTCAATATTTTGATTGTTCCTTGATTCAGTTGGATTCTCTTGATTGGATTGACTCTTTTGATAGGCTTGGTTGCTTTGATTGTCTCTAGTTTCAGTAGTAGATGACTCATATAAGACCGACCTATCTGGTTTTGAGCGTATCCATCACTGTGTAAGATGATTGATTGATTTTGATCATTTTTGGTGGTTGATCAAGATGTGTCAGATGGGCTCAATGCTGATTCACAAAGCTCATGGTTTTGACATTGATTGACTTGGCGTGATCGCCTCTTGCTCTGTTGATAACCGAGTTGGTTATTGCTTGGGATTTTGCAATTTTTTGATTATTTTTTATGAAGATTGAATTTTTTTAGGACATTTTAGGATTGCCCCCTAGTCTGGTGGACTAGTACTAACCATGGTTAATTTTCTTGCTCAGAGGGGATTGTGCTTCTAGATACAACTTGGGTAGTCAGTCTTTCATTTGAAGTGTGCTCAAGCTTTTGATCTTTGAGTTCATTGACGATGAAGCTAGATTTGAACACTTGGCGCTTGTTTGCCAGGTTTCACCAAGGTACCTACTCAATAGCGCCTGTTTGCCAGGTTTTCACTGAGAGAGCAATTTTGTTTCTCTTTACTTTTTTCACTTTTGGATTTTTGTTGTTGTCGCCAAGGCGCCTGTTTTCCAGGTTTTCACCAAGGTAACATTTTTTATTTTTTTATTTTTTCTTTTTGGTATTTTCTGGATATGTAGATAGTTGCCTTAACCCTTGAGACCTCAAGTGTAGAACCTCTTGAGGTGCATGTTGTTTATGTATTGGGGGAGCTGATCTCCTTCTGGTGTTTCCATTTGGTATGCCCCACTATGGGTAGATTTGACAATGACATATGGTCCTAGCCAGTTAGTCTCAAACTTTCCTGGTTTCACTCGCTCTACTTGGTTCTTTTGATTTTCCATGAGGACAAGGTATCCTACCTCAAATGTTTATGGCCTCACCTTCTTATTATAGTTCCTACTAAGGTGATTTTGATAGCCTTGTAAGTGGTTGAATGCATTTTTTCTTCTTTTATCTAGTAGTTCCAGTTCACTGAGCCATGCTACTTTGTAGTCTTCATCTGAAATAAGGTTCTTTAATGATATCTGCAGGGATGAGATTTCCACTTCGAGGGGTAAAAATACCTCTAATCCATATACTAGGGAGAAAGGAGTGGCTCATGTAGGTGTTCTCATGCTATTTCTGTATGCCCATAATGGTGGACTAAGTTGTAAATGTCAGTCTCGCCCTGATTCGTTAACTATTTTATTCAAGATTTTCAGAATTGTTTTGCTTGTCGCTTCAGCTTGGCCATTCCCTTGAGGATAATAGAATGAAGAGAATCCTTGTTTGATTTGGAACTGTTCACATATCTCTTCAACATCTTTGTTTTGGAAAGGTGTACCATGATCTGTTAGGATGGTTTGAGGAATTCCATACCAACAGATGATATGGTTGAGTACGAACATTGATATCTGCTTTCCAGTTATGTAACTGAGGGGAATTGCTTCCACCCACTTAGTGAAGTACTCTATTTCTGCTATGATGTATTTATTTCCATTAGCTGAAGATAGTGTAATCTTGCCCACTAGGTCAAATCCCCACATAGAAAATGGTAATGGTGAAGTAATAGGATTTAGTTCTTGGGCTAGTGCATGGATGAGGTCTCCATGAATTTGACATTGCCTACACCTTTGTACATACTTGTTTGCATATGTTTCTAGTGTTGGCCAGTAGTATCCCATGCAGATAATATTTTTAGCTAAGTTGTTGCCACCTTTGTGGGTTCCACAAATTCCTTCATGTACCTCGTACATAGCTCTCTAGGATTCCGTAGAAGTGAGACATTGTAATATCATTCCGTCTAGACTTTGTCTATATAGAGTAGTTGAGAGGATGGTATACCTAGAGGCTTGGTAGATGAGGGACTTTTTCTGGTTCCTAGACAAGTAGGGCGGTAAAACACTAGTTTGGAGGTAATTATACACGTCATGGTACCATGGGATTTCAGGACCAACAAGGACACGCGTTGATTCTGTGATTGGTGCATGATGTGATGGCATCATGAGTTGTTCTAATAGAAATTGGAATCGGGTTTCATTGCCTGGCATATCGATCAGTGATGCTATGGTAGCCATCGTGTCTACAGCTTTGTTTTGAGCCCGTGGTATTTTCTCGAAGAAGATGTATTGGAACTTAGTGCACAACCTGTCCATCTGTGCTTTGTATGGTATTAGCTTCTCATATTTTGCCATATAATCATTGTTGACTTGGCTAATGACCAACTGCGAATCTCCATAGACCTTAAGGTTCTTGATTCTCCATTGAATTGCTATCTTTAATCCAATGACCAGTGCTTCGTATTCTGCTATGTTGTTTGTGCATGGGAAGTTGAGTCTAAAATATTTTGGAATTGCATCATTATTTAGAGTGATGAGCACTATTCCTGCCCCCACACCATGGTTCGTGCACAACCCATCAAAATATAGTTTCCATACCTCGATCGTTGGTTGTAGTGTCATAATAGACTCATCAGGAAAGTCAGAAATGATAGGCTGATGATCCTGAATAGGTGCCTCTACTAGTTGATCCACAATCACTTGCCCTTTGATGGATTTTTTGTCTACATATTCAATGTAAAACTCACATAAGATCATTACCCACTTTGCAAGTCATCCAGTGAGTGTCACTTTGCTTAGGAGATACTTTAAAGGATCAATATGTGCTATCAACTTTGTTTGGTGACTCAACATATAACGCCTCAGCTGCTGGGAAGTGAAAACAACTGTGAGGCATGATTTTTCAATTGGGGTATAGTTGAGCTCATATCCTACCAATGTTCTTCTTAGATAGTAGATAGCTCTCTCCTTGCTTATGTCATCATGTTGTGCCAAGAGAATGCCTAATGCTGATTCTGTTGCCAAGATATACAGAAGAAATGGTCTACCTTGGACCGATGGCATCAATATGGGAGACTTGAGTAGATAGTCCTTGTATATTTGGAATGCTTGTTTGCATTGTTCTATCCATATAAATTTGATGTCTTTGTGTAGTAGATATTGGAATGGGTGGCATTTGTTTGCTAGCTGAGCTATGAAGCACCTGATTGATTGGAGCCTTCCTTGTAACACCCTTAGTTACCTTAGGTTGGACGGTGGTGGCATGTCCAATATTGATTAACTTTATCTAGGTCTACTTCAATGCCTCTATGTGACACTATAAACTCCAATAGCTTCCCTATTGTGACCCCAAATGCACATTTATTTGGGTTACAATGAACCTTGTATTCCCACATTCTGTCAAAGATGGGTCCCAATACTTGTAGATGATCCTTTCTAAGCATTGACTTGGCTAGTATGTCAGCAACGTAGTCTTCCCTTGTCTTGTGGATGAGATCATGAAAGATGGTTGTCATGGCCCTTTGATATGTTGCTCCGACATTTTTAAGACCAAACGACATGACGTTCCAACAATAAGTGCCCCAAGGACATGTGAAAGTTGTTTTATGTTGATCCTCTGGTGCGATCCTTATCTGATTATAGCCTGAAAAGCCATCCATGAGTGATAGCATTTGATGGCCATTTGTTAGATCTACTATCATATCGATGTTAGGCAAAGGAAAGTCGTCCATGGGATAAGCTTTGTTAAGATCTCTAAAGTCTGTGCGAATTCAAATCTAACCACTGTACTTTGTAACTGGTACCAAATTGGATATCCAGTCTATGTATGGGATTGGTCTTATAAACTTAACATCTAGGAGGTTTTTCAATTCTTCCTTAACTAGTAATGCAACATGGGGATGCATCTTTTGCAGCTTCTGTTTGACAGGTTTGGCGTTGGATAGCAATGGGAGATGATGCAACACAAGCTCTGGATCTAATCCCGACATGTCTGAGTAGAACCATGCAAATTTGATCATCCTTTCCATGAAGAAGCTGATGAACTGTTCTCTCTCCTCTGGGGTGAGTGATTTTGCTAAGTAGATGTTCTTTGGGTTCTTTTCATCTCCCAAGTTGACTTCTTTTGTTTCTTCTACTAACACTGCCTACTTTTCCTCTGTCAAGGGGAGGAGTTCCTTCTTTCCATCTTCTAGCACCTCAGTGAGGTCTTCACTAGAAGATACATCTTGTTTTATCTTTTTATCATTTTTTGTGCCAGTAAGCGCCTTTCGGTTTTCACTTACTGACGATTATTTTTTCTTTTTCAATTTTTTTTGATGACTAGAAAGAGGAGATTCCTCCCTAAAGTATGTTGATCTGTCGAAGTCGATGGAGAAACCTGCTTTATGATCTCTTGATGGCATTCCCTCTCTAAGTCCCATGAAATCTGTGATAGCCTCATCATTCTCAAAGACATCCATATCAGGCGGTCCTTGTTGATCCCACTCTATTAGTTCTGGGTGTATAAGACATAGTCCTTCATGTTGGGTTGAATCTATTTGGTGGAAGGGGATTGATGGTGAATGACAAAGAAGGTAATCAGACGCATACCAGGTGCTAGATCATTAAGACCTGCAATAAGGAGAACCACCAACTATCGATAGCAACAAAGGGCTATTCTCGCAATCGCAGCTAAAGATCAAAGCGAAGCATACACAAGGTACATTGATTCAATCAAGAGATTTTCAAGTAAGTATAAAGTCACCATTAATTTCAGCAATCTCAATAATCCCAGAGTTTCCAAATATTCTACTGTCTTGGATTGAAAATCTTTCATTTCTTGAGATACAAAACACTTTCTTTAATAGGTTCAAACCAAGGAGACAAGATAATAATACAACATAAAATTCATTCACTCATTGATTTGGGTTTAAAAAGAACAGTGTTTGTCACACATCTCACACCTCACATTTCAAAATTTGGTGCTTAAAATTGACATGGAGATTAAAATTGAACAAAGGCAAAGAATCTCTCGATTTGGTGCATTAAAATGGAACAAGCAATAAACACCTACTTTTGGGATTAAAAATGAACACTTGTGCTTGTATGGTGGTGTATTTTAGTTCACATTTCAAACTTTCGGAGCTTAAACTATTTACCTTGTGTCTTGAGTTTTGGGTGCACTTGCACAATCTGTTAGATTAAAAACCTTTATACTTTTTTAGAAAGGCCTGTCCAGGGAATGCGCTTCTTTCTCAAACAACAACATTAAACCGGTAATCCTTCCAATCAGTATATAAACAAGGTGTGAACCGAAGTTACCTCTTATCTAGCCAAGCTTGGGCGAGGTGTGTTGATGATAGTCTGGATCGGGTGAATATCCCTAAGGAGCCAGCGTGGTCAACTAGGCTCTTAAGTGAGTCACACACATAAAAATCAATTGGATAGACACCAAAGACCCTTACTACAACCTTCTTAATTAGAGGCCTCCCCGATCTACCTCTGAACAGATACCTTATTATAGTGCAAGGGGTTGCAGAATTCCCCCCCGTGATTCCCAACATATGTGTTCCAAGGTATTTGTGTAGTGAAAGAGATCTTCACTCCACGGTAAAAATACTTGGAAACGGAAAAAACACGGGTGCCTACATTGTAGACCTTCGTGTCCTTGTAGTGTGACAATTTTTGTGTGAGCTAACGGACATTCAAGCATTGGGCCTATAATATTGTATTTTAAAGCCATTAACTTAGATTAAATCTGACTGTTCATTGTTGAGAACTTGTGATAATATTGCAACTTGAAAAAGTTGTAGAACATACATGAGTCAGTTTGCATTCTTCAAAACACATTGTATTTTGTGCTTATTCATTGATCAGTTTCCAAAATGAAAAACAAAACAACAAAATTGTCAAAACGAGTCAAACGTGTTAAATTCTAGGGTTGTCAACATCAACTTTCTTTCAAATCAGAAGCCTTCTTCCAAAAAGTCAAAATTTTTAGACAATGAGATCTATCTTTTGAGTCTTTTTAGACTATTTCCCCTTTTCTACAATTTCCCACATTTTGTCGCATTTGACGGAAGTTTTACGCAATTAACTTGTTTACTCCGTAGTTAACATGTTTATTACCGCAATCGACAAGTCACTTTACCACAATCGGTGGATTTTTGCCGCAATTGAACAGAGACATTTTTATAAACCTATTTTGACCTAAAAACCTTGAAAATACTCTCCTTTTTGTGTCAAAGACCAGTGTCTATCCCAGAAAAATGCGAAGAACATTGTGTGAATCTCTAAACATTAAAGATCATCCCTTCTTTGGAAAGCACGATTATAGTTTAAAACATTGTTAGTTCAAAAGTTTAGACTCAAAATATCTTGATCTCATCATCTCAAACATCATCATTATCAGTGACTTTGTCCCAGGAAAAGGTCGACAAATCTTATTCTTACATCATCAAAACTTTGAGATCAAGATAAATCAACATCTATCCTTAGAATTACCCTTGTCCAAAACATAACTCGGACTTCCTTAGAAAGGTTATCCTTTTTTGTTTGCTTTATATCACTTGTTTTAGTCACAAAATCTGGACCACACTATGTCTTAAACACCTCATGGAGGGCCTTACACAAGGTCGAAGGCTAGAACACATCCTGATGAGTCATATATCAATAGATTCCCCGCTTGGGAAATAGAGCAAGAAGACGATCCTTTCACAAATACCAGTTCTTCTCTATTTGTTGAAAATCTCTGTGGACCAACCTTGTTCCAAAATGTCACAGAAGAGGAGCTCGATAATATAGAGCAAGACGCCTATTCCGTGCAAGTAGTTGACAATGTTGTAGAGAGGAACCACAAATGTTTCTTAGCCATGTTGATAAAGAAGGGAGTCAAACTCCCCACTTAATTCACTGTGTCGACCATATGGCCTGAAAACCCTCTCATAGGTAAAAACACTACTCAACCCTCTCAGATACTACCTGTGGTTTCTCAAAATTTCTCACCTTTGACAATACCAACATTGGCACAGATGATACACAATCAAACCAATTGTGCAAACCAAAATGAAACCATGGTTTGTGTTGATCTTGTTGTTGACTATTTGACATAGCAGTCGCTTGGATAGGGGGAGGTTGGGTTTTCTTGTATGCTTGTGGAGTGGGCACTGTAAGTTGTTGGTTGGCCACAGGTGTGCCTTGCAGTGACACTTTGGGTTGTGCGTAGTTGACTGTCTTCACATCAATGACACCATTGTTGGTGACATTTTGTTTTTATTCCACCACTTAGCTTTGTCTATTGTAGTTTTGTTTGTATTCATTTGGGTAGGATCTGCAAGGATTCCTCGTTTGACTAAGTTTTTCTCACAACGAACTCCTCGTTCGATGAGTTGTGTAAAGTTCAGAGCTAACTGTAATTATATTGTGAATGACATGTATGGAATCAGATTTTTAATGAACATGACTATTAGGTCTTCCTCGGGTACATCATACGTTATTCAGTTTGCAATATTCCTCCATCTCTGTAGAAATTTCACAAAAGACTCTCCATCATTTTGTTTGATATCACAAAGGCCCTTGATATTGACCTTGTGCTCGATGTTATGATGGAAGTGAGTGATGAAATTTTCAGCCAACTCACCCCATGACAGAATGTCATGAGGTAGATGTGAGAACCATTCCATTGTTGGTCTGACTAAACTTTGTGGGAATAGTCGCATTAAGTATGTCTCATCATGTGTGACTTCGACACAACTAGCAAAAACCTCTCAGATATGATCAATAAGGTTGGTTTTGCCCTTATATTTGTCAAATTTTGGTACCGAGAAGTGAGTTGGGAATGGAGACATGTGAAGAGAGTGATCAAAGGGGTATGGGTATAAATCCTCTGCGGTGTAGGATTTAGTTTTCCCCTGATTTTGCATATCCATCATTTGGGTTTGAAGGTTCTGCACTTGTTGGATCAACATATCTGTTTGATACTGAGGCTGATGTGTGACGTTGTACCTCTGTGTTGTAGTAGGTATGAGGCAACACCTTTGCATCCCTTGAGTAGGATCATAGGACCTCATCCTTGGGACTTGATATTGATTTCCCACCACATGATTTTGAAATGGGGGTATGTGAGTGGCCCAAGGTGGGTTTTGTTGTATTTGTTGTTGGGGTTGGGGATGTTGTTATCATTGAAGCTGGGGTTGATATTGCTGGGGTTGATATTGATGGGATTGTTGCTACTGCTAAAGCTGGGGTTTTTTTTGCTAGGGTTGGGGTTGTTGCTGCTGAAGATCGGGTTGCTACTGCTGGGGTTGAGGTTCTTGCAGCTGAAGTTGGGGTTGTTGTTGCTACGATTGAGGTTGTTGCATCTGAAGCTGGGGTTGCTGCTACTACTGGGGTTGCTGCTACTACTGGGGTTGAGTTTGTTGTAGCTTAAGCTGGGGTTGCTGCTGCTGGGGTTGACATCACAAGAAGGATCAATATCAAAGCTTACGATGAAGAGGAAAGATCCTCTAAAGGTATTATCATTCCACTTGTCCGAATTGGTCCAGTTGTCAAGAACACTCCCTTCCAGATCCTAGATCTTGAGTTGGGATACAACATGTTACTAGGGATGTATGTTGTACCTTCAACATACCATCAGTGCATCAAGTTCCCACACCAGGGAGAATAAATCACCATTGAGGGAGATCCAAATCCTTTCCAATACTGTAATGCGGTCCAAATCAGCACTGATAACCAGGTTCCCTCAAACCAAGACGCAAGCATCCCTTCCTCTTCAGATTTAATTCCCAAGGATGTCACATGGAAAGCAGGAAAAATATCTATCACAGATAAAGGATGTGGTGAATACAGTTATGAAGAGGCTTTTGCGATCACAAACATGCCTCAAAGCCCAAGATCATATGGCACGCCACAAGTAGTAACAACGGTGGAGATCCCCAAACCTGTTGTATTCAGATGCCCACCCACAACCTTTGTCAGGTGGGGAGACATTGCAAAGGAGAACCCCTTTGATCCAGATATCAATACATGGTTGTACCAAGATCCACAGGAGACACTTCAACAACCCCTACCCGTATCAAACTATGGAACTGACTATACAATGCTACAAAAATTTGGGTATGATGGAAGAACTGGTCTGGGAGAAAGACAACAAGGCTTAATGGAACTATCTCTCCCACCAACCCAGAGAAATAAGAGAGGGTTAGGTTGTGGGAAACAAAGAACCAACCCTATCATCCAAGACATACAAGTTGATCAAGAACAAATAGCAAAGTTACACCGGGGGCAAAACTCGGAACACATCTTGATAAGCAATGCTCAGTATTGGCATGGGCAGCGTCTATGGCTTGAGAATTGTCAAGGATTTGATAATTGAAATGTGTGTGTGATCGCAAGATGGCTTGAATGCTAGAACCAAACTGGCGGAGTAATGGTGCACGACAGCTTGAAATCCTGGATCCTTCAAATGGGTATGAAGGGTTTATTATATAAGAATTGAGAATGAGATGAATGGTTGAGATCAATCCCAGAGATGGGAAGATGAATGGTTGAGATCAAAGGGAATTGGAGAAGCCACCTGTAAACTCCACCTCTTCAACTGGGAGAGAGGAGAAAGAGTTTGGTTAATTGAAGAGCTAATTTTGATTTACCTTTTAGAACTGAAGAGGTGGGTGGAGTTACCCATGTGAACTAGAGAGATGGGTTTCTGATATTGATCCTTCATGTTGGGTTCACCAAAATGTATGACTCCTTCATGATTCATGGTTCCCAAGCTTTCCAACAACGAGGGTTAGTAGCATCAGTTTGCAATGGGGAAATAAATACAAAAACTACTAATAACGAATACTTAAACGTAACCAATAAAATATACAAGCAAAGAAAGGAAAACAAATGAATGCAAACCCCAAAGTGTTTGAAGCTTCTATTGTCTCTCTCTACTCCTTCTGAAATGCTATTTTTGATGCTCAGTATTGGCGTGGGCAACGTCTATGGCTTGAGAAGTGTCCATAATTTGATAATTGAAATGTGTGTGTGATCGCAAGATGACTTGAATGCAGGAACCAAACTGACAGAGTAATGGCGCACGAGAGCTTGAAATCTTGGATCCTTCAAATGGGTACGAAGGGTTTATTATATAGGAATTGGGGATGATATGAACGGTTGAGATCAATCCCAGAGATAGGGAGATGAATGGTTGAGATCAAAGGGAACTGGAGAAGCCATCAGTAAACTCTACCTCTTCAATTGGTAAAGAGGAGATAGAATTTGGTTGACTAAAGAGCTAATTGTGAGTTACCTTTTAGAACTGAAGAGGTGGGTGGAGTTACCCATGTGAACTGGAGAGATGGGTGGAGTAACCCATGTGATCTAATTAAGGATTATCTCTTTGAA
>MU223755.1:193914-205892 GCA_018584345.1 Thuja plicata
AAGTTTTCAACATGTGAGATAATTGAATTCTTTTTTATTTAGAATTGCTTTATTGAATGAAATTAAATTAATTTAATTGGAAGAATTTAATTAGTAAGTTTAAATATTTCAATTTAAACTATAGAAATTGAATTTAGTTAATTAATTATTGGTAATTAAACAATTAATGTTAATTAATTAAATAAAATTAATTTTTTAATTAATTTTGGGAATTTGATTAGATGATTTGGGGAATGAATTTAGTGGAAAATAGATGATTAATTAACGATTAAAAACCCATTAATTAATAAATGAAAATTAGTGTTTTTAATGTAAAGTTGCAAGCCTGTCCATTTTAGGGTGTCTACACTTTGCATATAACAAAAGTTAGTTAGAGAGTTCAAAAGCTATGTGTATGTATTTTATAATATATTTTTTAATAAAATTTAGATTCATTTTTATTAATTCAAGTGGGCTAAATCTATGAAACTATATTTCATATGTGAAAGTTTTTCCATGAATCTGCTTGAATGATGGAATTTTCTATAATCTCAGTCGTTAGTATACACTATCAAATGTTTTTTAATGTTATATAAGGTGAGTTGTCCAGCTTCCTCCACCACGACAAACACTTTGTAAACATTATCTTATCTACAGTGAGTTGAAGAAATGTCCTCCATCGTGGCAAACAATTTGTAAACGTTATCTCCTCAACTGTTTGCGATCAACGACGACATGAAGTGACATGGACAAAGGACTCAAGCACCTTACTCTTTGAAATGTGCTTTTGAAATATATTGTGCAAAGACGTTGGTAGGGTAATGACAAAGGGATATGAAGTGGGTGATTGCATAAGGATGGGACAAGCTTTATGCAAGAGATTGGACAGGTTCGATGAAAGGTTGGAAAACATGTGTTGGATAATGAAGGGAATGTATGCCAGCTTTCTTTGAAGTGGAAGAAAATGGATGCAAGAACAACATTGGCACACACCTTGAGGGGTGATGGAGTGATAGAGGAAAATGAGATTTTTGATTTTGAAGGGTTAATGAGGGAATGAATATGGATTTTGGGACACAAGGACCCAAAATGGATTTGTAAGATGGAAGACATTTAGATGGAGGGATAGCAATTTTGGATGCCAATTTGGAACTTTCTTTGGGACTCTGTTCTTCAAGGAGGCTCTTGGGAATCCACGTGCTTTTTTATTTTTCATTATTTTGAGGGTCCTTTGAATGTATTGCTTACACAATAGATTTTGGAACCCATATGGCTTTTGACTTTATTTTTTGCTCAATGGGCCTTTGTAGCCTTTTTGATAATTATTTTTTATTTTGGATCAAATTTTTCTTCTTTTGTACATGTCGATTATACTGGACATGTTGATCCTTGATAGCATGTGGATTTCTTGATTCGTGGATTTTATTCTTGGCATCCAAATTTCTTTGAAAGGGAATAGAATTCATGGATGGATAGGAATTGTATGGAGGAATTTTGGATGGATGGAAGGTTCTCCAGGGTGTATGCCTTTGCTGACTTGCATGTGGGAAAGCGTAAGGGGATTGTGAGCTAGTGGAGGGAGGAATATATGGACCTAAGATGGATGGAAGGGTTGAAGGGGGAGGTATGCGTCTGGATTTGGATTTTGAAGGGATACCAATGCCTTGAGATGTAGATTTGTTATTAAGACCATGGCCATTTGAATTTTCTTGGACATGTAAGGGTTTCAATATACTGTTTGCATGGAGGTCTAACCCTTTGACTTGATATTGCTTTCTTTGACCAATAGGATACTTGCTACAAGACGTGAGTCCTTTTTTATGAGGTGTGAATGATATGGAAGGCCTTATAGGACCATGAGGTGGACTAGACTCAATAGAACTAGGGGAACCCATTTAAACTGTAAGGGGTTCATGAACAACTTGCATAGATGTGCTTGAATCACAAGAGGGATCATAAGGAATAATAGGATCCTACGATGGAGTATGAGCAGTGACAGGATCATCTGGTAGGATAGGATCTTGTGGGGGATCTGAAGGGATGATGTGATCTTGAGGAGAACATGAAGGTGAAGGGAGACCTTGATCTTGGCTTGGAAAGGGATCTTGAGAAGATATGGAAGGGAGATCATGATCTTGCTTGGGAAGTGGGAGGTCAATGGGACTTGGAAGGATATTTTTCTCTTGAGGTGGAAAAGGATCATTTTGGATAGGGGGGTAAGGATAGTGGGATAATCTTGAATAGGAGAGTGAGGGATAATAGTATCATTATGAGGCTCAAGGGGAATGGGCTCTTGGTAAAAAATAGGATAGAATTGGTCATTTAAGGGATCTTGATCTTGATATGTTTTTAGGCATGTTTCTTCATTCTTTTGATCATCCTCTTGACATGGGATATGACTTTGGACATGCAAGGGGGGTTCTTGAAAGGGGTCAACATTTTGATATGAGGAAGATGGAATTTGGATAGGAATCTTAGGAATAGGATTGATTGAAATTGGAGGACATGGTGGAATTGGTTCAAAGGAACTTGGGCTATGCATGGGGCTAGCTTGGATTTCTTTCATGGATAGCCATTGGAAGGTTGCATTGTTGGAAGCATCACTTGATGGGGATGGAGGAAATTTATCTTGGGAGGAATGTGGGGATGAAGGGGTGGAAGGAAACATGGATGATTCTTGAAGGTCAATGTCTTGAGGGGAAATAGGTATGTCATCCATGTGATTTTTTTGGGGTGAGCCATTGCTAGACACGAGTAAATTATTTGTTTGATCCAATTTTTGAAACAAATTTTGTAAAATTTTGGATTTGAACTTGTGCTGCTTGATGGGTCTTGTTTGTGATACCTCATCATTATTTACATGTTGGGAAGAATTTTTGGAATGAACATGTTCAACAAAAGGTTTCTTATTGATTATGCTTGGTTGATGTTCAAAATATGTCACATTTGAATCTTTCTTTGTTTGATAAGACATTGGTGGTGAATTGGAGGACACAAAAGGTTCCTCAAGCAATGTTATTGTTTGTGATCTTGGTATTGATTGTCTTGTTCGCATGATTGGCACAAGAGGTTGTGAAATTGTTCAAAGATCACTTGGTTGCATTGGAATGAAGATTGGTTTGTAATTTGGTGGTGACCCCATTTGAATTATGCCACAGTCAAGTTGAAAGGTTTGATTTGGAACTCGGTTGAATGATTAATTTGAAATTTGAGCACATGGAGATTGGTTTGAAATTTGATTGAATTGAGCTGATCTGGGACTTGATTGAAAAATATTGGCTCTTGCACATGATTGAATTGGGCTTTGTTAAATTGTTCATTTGCCTCATTGAGTTGTAAAATAAGTTTGGATATCTTTGATTTCTCAATGAGAGATTGTGTGTCAATTTCACCAAAAGATTCACTTGGACATGTCCAAGGAGTTTGGCCATCTCCTGTTTACTCTTTATCATCTTGGTAACCTTCTCTTCTAAGATATTCTTTTCTTTAGCCAATTTTGTTTGCAACTTTTGAATTATGTTTGAATGGGCTTGATGTAATTGATTGTTTGGTTGTGTTGATGTCATTTGTCTTGGCTCAAAAGCTTGTTGTTGCAAAGGTATATCTTGTCTTTGATCAAAAGGTAATTGTGATTTTCCTTGTGATGGAAACATGGGTTGATAAGTTTCTTGTTACCTTTTGGGTGCTTGGAACCCAGTGAAGATTGACATGATGACTATATGAAAATGCAAGATTTTTTTGGAATTTTTGAGGGACTTTTAGGATGAAAATGCAACCTAAATATGCAAGTATTTTATGCAAATGCAAATTTGGACTTTGGATGATGTATGCAAAGCAACCTATGGCTTAATGCAGTTGATTTTTTTGGATTTGAAAAATCTTTAGAAATTGCAAACCTAAGAATCTAACCTTAGGAGAGTGAATAGGAATCTTGACTTTAAAGGGGATAAATTTGATAAACGGATAAAAAGGAAATAGGTCCAATCCAACATGAAAAATATGGAGTGAGACCAAATGATAGGGGGGTTTGAAAATTTGGGAATAAGGGACCAAGTCAAGATTCTTTCTTCAATGACATAAGATAAGACCCTAAAATTTGAATCCCTTTGGGATTTTACAAAATTTGTGAAAAGGATCTAAATGCAGTATGAAGATTTTTGCAAGTTAATATGCTATTATGATGCAAGCATAATGCAAGAGGATCAAGATTGAAAAATGCAAGGATACTAATGCAATGTATGCAAATGGGATTATGCTATGAATATGCAAGAATGAAGAAAACCGCAAGGCTCCAAGATAAATGTTTTTGGTCTCCATATGTTCACAAGGTTTTGAAACAAGATGTTTTTGGAAGAATCAAAGTGTTCAAGAATGTTTGGGAATGTTTTTGAAATGTTTGGAATGTTTGGCATGAGAATAGAATAGAATGTTTGGAATGTTTTTGAAATTGCTCTTTAAAAATTTGAAACACCCACACAAGACACGTTGTGAAGAATGATTGTTGTAAAATTGAAACAAACACATCACAACCTAAGGATGGCAAGGACAGTATCTATTGAGTCCCCACTTGAACCGAAGTTCAGTCACGCTTACTAATAGTGGACAACCTAGAAGCTTTGAGGTTGCACGGGCTCCTCCTTACATGTGCACTCACTTCTTACACACTCCAAGCTTCAAATCCCAAGGGTCATCACTTCCCAAGGGATTGTTGTCTTGACTAAAAGCTGCGAAAGTGTAGGGCGTCGTAGTTGGTCTCCAACCTTCCCACCCAACAGATAGAAGGTTTTTTGCTACTATGACATGGTGTTTAGTAAGGGAATCCATTTGGGTGGTTATATGTGCGATAGGTTAGCTCTGTTATGGTGGCCTCCCAGCCTACGGAAGTTACGTTCTGTAGGTTTTAATACACCACAATGGTACTAAGGGAGATCTTATTCTCGGTATAACACATTCAACACCCATCCATTGTGAGATTAATCACAATGAAATTTTTTGTATCCCGATTTGGATGGGCTTGTCTGTAGCCTGTTACCGGTTGGGCATCCACTCTCACTGGCTCTACTAAAGCACTTGGGAGGTAGCCACTCTATAAGAATGATACGAGTTTCTCCTACACCCAAGATCCATGAAGGCGAGGGGAGAAGATACGCTCATATGATTCTTAGGGTTTTACAATCTAGAAAAGACATTAGACACATGAAAGCAAAAGGTTATTTTCAAGCACCAAAATGAAGTGTTTTCTAACTACAAAAAGCAAGCACAAAAGTTTGGGAAAACACAAGGTCTTCTACAAAGTCCTGCATTGAAACCGTTAGTATTTTTAGGATTCAATCTTCATACCACGATTTCCAACATGTTGCACAAATCATCAGTAACATCAAAATCTAGTAGTCTAAGTGCAGAAACAAGTATAGGAATGTAGAAATCCAAAAACTTGCTTGAAAAACATCAATTTTATCACCTGCACAGGAATAGGCTACCACCTGCGTAGAACTAGAGCACCACCTACACAGGAACAGGCTACCACATGTGCAGGAATAGGCTACCACCTGCGCAACTCCTGCAACCAAGTGCGCAACTACTGATCAAAGGCCTAAAATGAGCAAAAACTTGCAAAAATGGAGTTTTTTTCAACATCTAAGCATGCAATATCATCAAAAGCATAGCTAGGGTTCATTATTTATGCCATTTAAGTTTATTTGAAAATATTTAAGTGAATTTGAAATCCTAACTAGTTTGCATGTGCATCAAAGTGGTTTAGAAACACCTTAAAGGCAAAATCTGCATTTGATCCTAAACTAGGTTAGAGTTCATTTTAGGTACCCAAATCAGATGTTCATGTTCATTTTAGGCCCCTTAACAACTTAAAAAACTTGATCTTGCATGAAATAGTCCATTTCCACCCCTAGTTAGGCTAGATTGCAAGTTTGCTTGAAATTTGACAAAGCTTGTAGTATGAAACCCTAGGCTAGATGAGATTCATTTTAGGAGCCCAAAATACAAATGTGAATGTTAATTTTAGGCCTTGCAACTCAAAGCGTGAGGTTCATTTACCATGCTAGGGTTCATTAACCAAATTTAGGGTTCATTTGAATAGTTTAGGGTTCATTTTAGCTTGTAAACAGAGAAAAAGCAGAGGAGAAAGCCCAAAATGTATAATGGCTTCCTAAACATGCAAAGAATGATCCTAAACCCTAGATGAGGATCCCATATGACCAACTGTGTAGCTAAGAAACCATCTATGCAGCTCTGGGCTCCAAGTACGTAGGTCTGGGTACCACCTGCGCAAGACTTAACCACCTATGCAAAAACAATGACCACCTGCGTAGGAACAATGACAACCTGCGCAGCTTCAGTAACCACCTGCGCAGCTCTCTTCTAGAACCTGAAACAGACACAAAAACACAAAAAAATTTATCAGTTAAGCATGTTCACGTCGGGTTCACCAAATGTAAGACTACAAAAGGGACTAGAAAGCATATTTAGGTAACCACAAACCCTAAACAATATTCTACCCTAACTAATCTAACATTAAAACCATTTGAAACAAGAGTTGAAACATATGCAAAATAACACAAACAAACTCCCTTCAAATGTAGTTCTAATGCCCTTCTTTTTTCTCCATAATGAGATTAATGTTGCTCTTTGCACACACAATTTGCACAAGAAGCCAAGTTTGCCAATGAGAGTACTAGAAGATTTACGATTCTTGAGGTTCTCAAAAATCTTGTGGTTAACCTTGAATGAGAGGAATGCATCCCATTTTATAGAAAATGAGAGAAAATTTGGTGAGATTGCACAAAATCAATGCATTAATGCAGATTTTGGTTGGTAGGATGTTAGGAAGCACGATATGGGGGAGATCAAATGAGGAGATATTGAAAAATTTTGTGAAGCACCTTAATAGGGACGAGAATCCTCAATTAAGGGATATGATATTTAGGTAGGCTTAGGAATCATTAATCAAATTAATAATTCAATATCTTCAAATATTCCTCAAAATCAAATTAGATTTATGAAATTATAAAAAAATCTCATAAATTGAAATTAGCCAATTAATTAATAAAAATTAATTAATTGTTGGAGACTCAGGGAAAAGGGAATAAATAAAGTTTATTTATTTATTCAATTAGGAATTAGGATAAACTATGGGTTATTCATCCAAAGGGGGAAATTAGTGGATTATAGGTCAAATTGAAGGTGTTGATGTCGAATTGAAATTATTTTGATAATATTGATAAGGTTTAGGATCAATTCCAAGGGTTCTAGAATAGTTTAGGAAATCACGAGGCATCGATGAGCTTTGACAATGCATCTGCATAATGATGATTGGAAATTATTGAAAAGCACCATGAACTTTGATGGAGTCGTAAGATTGAAATTGAAATGGGGAAACATCGATGATCTTTGACAATTTTCCCAAAATGATAATCAGAAATAGTATTGACAATAATGAACAACACTATTGAATTGATATTGATAGATTGATAGCAATAACACCGATGATCTTTAACAATGTTATCAAATAGATGATTAAGGGGATACAAAGCATAGATGATCTTGGACAATGCTCCTGAAATGATGACAAGATTTATTGAATTGAATTAGAGTTTTGATCGATTCATTTTAAATTGGGTTAATTAGGCATCGGTGATCTTGGACAATGCCCCAGAATGGTCGGAATGAGTCCAGACAATTTTATAAGTGATTAGGAATGGAATATAATATGTTTGAATTGATTTAGGAATGTTTGGAATGGTTTAGGATTGAATAGGATCAGTTTAGGATTGAATAGGATTGAATAGGGTCGGTTTAGGGTTGATCAGAAATGATTTGGAAAATGATCGATTTGATAGAGAAAGTAGAATTGTTAGTAAATAATTGAACGATTTTGCAATATTCAATCATTGATGAAAGACACAATGTCACCATATAATAAAGATCATATGCGCAACATAGAGGAATAATTAGGTTGCAAAACAACGTTTCGATTGTAATGCTAAAAATGTTAAAACACGTAGACCAGCAGGCTCAAACCATTTTTAGGTGTCTACACTTTCCTCACCCACTTTCATAGGCAACGCACTTTATGTTTAAACTCGACTCTTTTATTTTCCTTCCCTTGCCTCAAATCCATTAGCTCCTTCACAATTGAAATTTGATAAATATATATACTTCCACAATTGGTATGCTTATCAACATCATATGATGGTTAAAGTGATCCTTTATGCATCCTATATTACACACCTTAACCAAAGAAACTCCACAACCTAAATCCTATTTTGAAATTTAGTTAGAGTGATGCATGGATTCTATATTGTGCCAATGGTTAAAGTGATTCTATCAAGGATCCTACATTGTTCACTTCGTATTTTTTTCGTCTTGGGGCCCAATTCTATAACAAATCTATGGCTTTCTCATACTACACGATCCCATTCAAAATCCTACTTCTTGATAGAATGTGTAAAATGAAAAAAATAATTTATGGTACATTTTAATTTATATTCTTATGCGTATTTTTACATATTTGGAGAGTTTGTCTGAATAGAGTTAGATAAACCACATCCAAAATAACTATCAAGTATCCTTATCTGTATACACTCGTATAATGAATTTATTTTCTATTTACTCTAGCATAGTTGACTTGTAGTTCACACCTATGCTAAAATGATCAAAAAACATAGAGACAAAAAGTTCATACTTCAATATTTTACACCTAGTTTTGCATTTACCATTTTGCACATTGTTACCAAACATTTTTAGTCATTTTGAACCTCAATATATCTGTAACATCTAAAATGTAACATATAACAATGTGTAACATTTGAAATAATTGGGGGAAAGATAAGATATTCCTCTTCCATCCCAAGATGCACAAAGGAAAGATCCAAATTGATCAACCCAAAAAGGATCAATGCACAAATGAATCAATCATTTGGAAATGAGAACAAAGAGGAAAGTCTTAAATTCCCATTTTGTGGAAAGGAATGTGTGATAGATTTAGAATGATTAAGGATTTGAATTTAAATGGATAGGAGAAATGCACTAACTTTGAAATATTTCAGATCAAAGAATGCTATTTTATGAGGTCTGTACTCAGTTTCTGAAAAATCTGAAGTATGATCCGGAACCGGAACGCAAAGATGAACAAAACCAAGAAATATTTTTCTATTACAACACCGTCTTGTGAAAAAGGTCAACCTTGACCCATAATTGTCAGCCCTAACCCAATAATGTCAACCCTAACCTGCACATGTCTGACAAAAAATCTGTTCACGGATCCTGATAGTTCTCTGAAAAGGGTATCCAGATCTGAGTTCAAATCTTCAGTCCTGAACCTGTACCTACAAGAAAAAGAGATCTGTTTGTTGGGGGGGAGGGGTTTTCCTTAGTCAAACCCTGGTTTTGGAATTAACCTCAAATATATGTAATTGAAATTGCAGAAGTAAACAAAGTAAATGCATAAATTCACCTTGCTTGTAAAAGTCCTCGTGGAGGATTCGAATCCTTGAATCCACAAGTATGTATGCACCAATGGATCTAGAATTTAGAATACACGATGTCTTCAATCTCTTTTGTGTAGATCTTCAACACCGAATCTTGAATGGGTTCTTGAGTATGAAGAGGCTTGGAAGAAGATGGATGGAGAGATCACCAAAAAGGGCACTATGTAGCTTGAATCCTTCAATGGCCTCCCATGGATCTCTTTGATGAATGGATGCTTGAATGCTTGATGAGGGGTGAATCCTTGCTTCAAATATTGCTTGATTTCTTGCTTTAAATTCACTTGATGATGTTTCTCAATTGCTCAAGGATGCTTAGGCTTCGATAGAGGACTTAGTTTCTCAATATTTCTTAGAGAAAATGAGAGAAAGCTTCCTTTTATATGAAATTAGGGCACAATCTTCTATGGAGGCCAAGATAGGAGAATTAAATTCCCATCAAATACTTTACCCCTAGGAGAGGACCTATGTTAAATATAATTTAGGAATCATCGCTTCGGAACCCGAAATAGCCAACCCAGAAGTGGGAATTAACCTTTTCAAAGACCGACATCCAGAAATTGTGGGACCCCAAGATTTGAACCCTGGGTCAAGGTCGAGGTCAACCATGACCTAGGTCAGGGTCAAGGTTGACCTTGACCTAGGTCAGGTTCGAGGTCGACATAGACCCAAACGGTCGACCCTGACCCTGAGGTCAAAGACCTCAGATCTGCAGTCCAGGATGTCAATAACTGGATGGAAAGAAGTGGAAAGAGAGGCAGAACAGGGGGAAAGCCATGTCAAAATAAAGAACCCATTCAAGGTGCTTGATATGACCCCAAACCACTTACTCAGAAGGCTAAACCAATCTACCATGGTAGTGCTTCCATTTTCTGACTATACATTTAGCCCCCACTTTAGCAAGAGTATGGACTCAATGCAAACTCTTGGTAAAGAAAATCATAGAGAAAAGACAATCTTATTGGAATCAAGAGGAAAAAAGAAATCTTCAAGCCCCCAAGGGACTTAAGTCTTTATCAACCCTAAGATCATGATAAGAGAGACATCACTAGTCAAAGAGAAAGAGAGAGAGAGAGAGAGAGAGAGAAGTGGTTAGCTCGCCCAGTAAGATGTGTGTATCTCACCGTGAACCACAAAAAGGATAGGATGGCCTACCAAGAAAGCACTTGATATTCACCCCATAAAGTTGTGCACCTTCTGGCAGCTTCGTGCATGTATGTAGTGTGTCTTCTGATGGCTTTTATGAAGTACCCATGTATCCATATTCTTATATCACCATGGAATACATTTGTAAAATGCATATCTCTTCAAGATTTAGCAACTTATGTGTGTTACCTTCCGAGGATTTAGCATATTAAATTGTAATTGAATGCGTATCTCTTCAGGATTTAGCAACTTATGTGCGTTACCTTCAGAGGATTTATCATGTTGCAAAATAAAATGTTAGAACAAAAATGCATAATATAAAATGAGGGAGGCCATGTATATGCCCTCCTCCTTAATATGGAAAAGTACATACTAGTTTGACATATTAAGGAAAGTAAAAGAACAAGGATAAATCCTTCTTCAACAACAAGACAATATCCATAGACAAAACCTTGTCCAAGCCAAGAAGGTCACAGCTCCTATGAGGCCATGGAAGGTACGAATGCAAAGAGATACCATGCAAGAAGTGAAAAAGTAACCCTTGTGAGGGATAGCATTGTATTCAGTTTCCAAAGTGAGAGATTTATCTACCATGGAAACCCAATGTCAAATAAAAAAATAGGTTGTGATCAAGGACATAGATCCTCAATGCAAACCAAAATGTTCATGTATGATTGGATATCACATAATAGATAGATACTGCTTAACCAAGGGAAAAGTGAATCCCGAAAAGACAGAAAAGAAGGAGATGTCATCCTTGCCCCCCAAGTGTGGGAACAAGGACGAAAGGGGACCAATTATATCGCTCACAATACTATGAAAGACAACGAGCCCCCAAAGATTAGGATAACATTGTTTACATAATGTGGAGTTCCATAATAGGAACATAAATGTTATTTAGAGAAAATAGGATTGAAATACAACTCATTGCCACATGATATATAAATAACTTTACTATAAATGAGCTGCCTAATTTTATAATGGAAAGATTGACATTCATTAGTAGAGTGATCATGAAATCTATGATACAAACAAAAAGGAAGAGTCTTCAAGTGTGAACTATGTTTCTTTTTACGTTTAGGTCTAGTAATCATCTTAGCACGAAGGAGTTTAGGCAAAAGAACTTCTTGGTCAAATTCCTTCATAGGTTCATCCTGTTTTGAAGTGTTATTTGAGATGTTGGTAACATTGATGTGTTTTGGAGGATTAAATCCCAATCCATAAGAATGATCATGCCCCTCATTCTGTAAGGGCATTGGAATTCCCTGTTTATGCTTACCACATCTTTGACCATGGAATCCTTGTTTAACTAGTAAATGATAACCAGGACCATAATGAGAAGCCATATCA
>MU223755.1:226909-240693 GCA_018584345.1 Thuja plicata
ATATATATATGGTTCAATCTAGAGTTTAATGTTTTAGAGTTCAAAATGTTTTAATGTGTAATTCAATTTAGAATCAAGGTTAGGGTTCAATCTAGAGTTTAATGTTTAATTTTATTTTCATATATATGCATATATGTACGCATACACACACACACACACACATATATATATGCACATATATATACACATATATATATATGCACATATATGTACATAAATGCATATATATACACATATATGCATATATATACACATATATATATATACATATATGCATATATACATGCATATATATATACACACATATATACATGCATATATATATATACACATGTATATATACACATATATACATGCATATACACATATATACATGTATATATACATATATAGTATCACATATATGCATATATACATGTATATATACACATATATACATGTATATATACACATATATACATGCATATATACATATATATACACATATATGCATATATACACATATACATGTATATATACATATATATGCACACATATATACACATATATACATGCATATATACATATGCATGCATATATACACATATGCATGCATATATACACATATATACATATATACATGCATATATACACATATACATGTATATATACATATATATATACACATATACATGCATATATATACAAATTTACAAACAATATATATTAAAAAACATTAAAATGCATATATACAAACAATATATATTATAAAACAATAAAATATGGAAATTAGAAATGTGAAAAACCTGAAATTGATGTTTGATAAAACAAAAGCCAGCCACTGTTCTGTCACTTTCAACCCAGCCGAAACAGTCACAATGACTGTTTCGGCAGGTTTTATTCCGCAAAATCTAAACCTAGTTACTTTCGATCGAAAGTTCCCATTTTGGGTACTTTCGATCGAAAGTTAGTTGCTTTCGATCGAAAGTTTTTAAGTGTTTCGATCGAAAGTATGTAAGATTTTTTAGTGGGTCACGCTTTTCAGGGTGAATTCCTTCCTCCCGAAAAGTGTAACCCACTATTGTGGTATTACCCATTTATGGTATATGACTTTTTCATTATTAATTTAAAAATGTCTGTACATAAAGTAAATATTCATGAAATAAAGAATCTTTAACCCTGTCATAAGAAGATAAAGAATTATCAGTAAATTGCCCATTAAATGTATCGTCAATAGATCATAAGGCAAAAATGCATAGAAGTACTAGTAATCTCATGTCAAGGTGAAAGAATTATGTCTAGTAAGCGCACATCACTAGATTGCTCAAGGAATAATGGATGAAGAAATGCACATAAGACAATGATCTTGTAGTAAGTTTAAGACACACAAAGTAGAAAATGCATTTGACTATTATGATTGTAAGTGCTTGAGATTTTGAAGAGATGTAATGGAACAAGTGTATTTAGTGCATGAACTAAGATTTTGTTATTTGTTTGAATACAAGGGTTCATGTAGGTAATGTGATTGTTGTAACATAGTAGTGTTGATAGAGGTGTGATTGTTGGGGGACACATTTGTTAGATAGATACATAAGACTTATCTTAATGATCCATGATGAAAATAGTCTTAAAAATATATTGTTTTATACACATCTTAGATACATAATTAAAAAAATTCGTACAAGAATCAACAAATAATAATTAAGTGTTATTGATTCAAGATTAGATTATTAAATTATATTATATAAAAGGATAATAAAAAAGATTTAGTTGTATACATGCACTTGTAAAGAGAAGATTTCATAGTGTTGAACACCATTGCACAACTTGCTATATTAGTAGAGGGTGGCTTCCCACTTTTCACCTTAGTTAAACCCCATGATTGATCCAATGATTTTGTAGGAAATTCGAGATACTGTAAGTAGAAAATGCAATCCAACCATTGTAACTTTAAGTGCTTGTGACTTTGATGTAATGAGATGTAATGGAATGAGTGTACTTAGTGCATGAACTAAGGTTTTGTCATTTATTTTTAACGCAATGTTTGATGTACCTAAAGTGGTTGATGGAAAACATTAGTGTTGACAATGGAGTGATGACTCAGTGATGCTTTTGTTAAATAGACATATAAGACTTATCCTAATGATTATGATGAAAATGATCTAAAGATGATTTTTTTAAAAAGTGTTTGGTAAACTTTTTAACATGATTAGTGAGTCTAGTATGACATGCCCGTTGGCTCCATGTGAAGGGCTTTTTATCTAGAGTTTTGAACCAATGAAGCCACAAACGAGGGACCTCATCCCCATTCAACAAAGTTGAGGCTCAAACCTGCGAACACATTGGACCAGTGAAGACACAAGCCCATGATCACAATGGCCCAATATGGATTTGAACCTTGGTGGGGACAACAATAACACCACCACTTAACCAACACACTACATGATGAACCCCAAAGATGATGTTCTTTTATACACATTTTGTATGCACAATTGAAACTTTTTTGTATGGGAATCAACAACTAACATTTAATTGATTCTAAATGAATTTGAAATAATTTTTGTTGATAAATAAAGTGGATCAAAATTGAATTTTTTTTGTTTTTTTTTGTATTGAACGAAGCTGATTACAAAAAAAGAATAGCAGTTCGAAAATAACTACAAGAAAAGGAGAAATTGAACATACAATTTTAACCTAGATCGATCAAAACCATAGTGTAATATGCTTGGAAATGGAAATGAGAATAGATCATTTTATAGTTCACAATATTGATTGACCAATGTTTTTTTGTTATATAAATGACTTATAGTAAATGGAATGGAACAACCACGCCCACCTAACTAGGGGAAAAGACCGAGTAGCCGCTATTAGTACATGTGCAATTGGCTATTAGTACATGTGTGATTGACTATTGATACATGTGTTATCATGTTTTAGACTCTTTAATATTAGTAATTAGGAAATTAAAAGAGACACTTATTAGACCCCCTAACCTTATAGGGTACACAAAAGGCACCTAAAAGTTCCACAAAGAGAAGTAAATATCTTACATCTTCCATGTCCTTAAAAAAACTGTTTAATAAAGATGGGTAAAAATTGCAGTTTTCACTCTTACACCATGGAGGGCAATCTGAAACAGACCTAGCTAGGCCTAGATGCCCACTCAAAACCGGAGGGAGGACCATGGGAATCGTAAGGGAATATTCCTTCCTTAAAACGCACTCAATTCCATCGTCATCACCACCGTTTCTTGACGGCGGTCCCACACCACACAGATTAATTAAACTAAATTCCGTTTTGACACGTCAAACCCCTCAAACCAACCACCAACTACGCACTACTCATTCGCCCGCCCGACTTTTATTTTTACCTTTGCTTGCCCTCGAAGTCTCCCTTCCTTTTTCCACGTGGCAAAACCACTCCTCGACAGATACGACGTGGCCTTTCGGATTCTCCGGTCAGATAAGACAAGATTACACAAGACAGACCGCAGACGCCGACTTAAGGTTTCAACGCCAGGTGGCAAGAGAAAGCTGATGTGGACAGAAAATAAAAATTCGACAGTTCCTTAGCCCCGTTTGTTTGCAGGAATTGGGAGTGACACTTCCCGGTTTTGGGAGTGACACTTCTCGTTTTTGGAAATCTGCTGTTTGTTTCTCTAAATTGCAATTCTGGATTTGTCAAGTAAAACCAGATTTAGACACCAAAATGAGTGGCATCATCTTCCTACTAATAGATGGAATTAGAAATCATATCCTGGTTTTGATATAATAAGGTTTTGAGTCAAATTCCAATTCCCCAAGATGCAAAACCGAGATTTCAAAACCTGATTTTGTGATAATAAGGTTTTGAGTCAAATTCCAATTCCCGCAAACAAACGGGGTAAATTCGGGGTGTCCGATAATAAAGGAGTAAGCGTGGGGCCCACCGCGTGCCCTGCCGCCGGCATAAATGTTTGATTTTACGGCCGCCGGCGCGATTATTGGAAGGTGTGGTGGCGTTGAGCAGAAATAGCGGATTTAAACGCGCGGCCGTATTTCTCAAATTCAACACAGAAGAAGAAATAGAAGGAATCTGTTTTGTGACTTTTTATTGAAAAACAAGTGGAAATTCTTTGTTTATTAAACTGAAGTGTCTGAGTGAGTCCAGTTAAGCGCCGGCTATAAAAAGTAGTTAAATATATGGGGAGAGTGGCGTTACTGACAGACCGCTAGCGGTGCCCACGAGGCGGGTTAGATTTCCAACAATTTTTTAACATTAAATAAATGAATGCCCCTAGTTTCCCTCGCCAAGTGTTTTTATTTTTTTTGTGGCTTGAATGGAATCACCAAATTTTGTCCTTTCTATTAACCGCCAACAGTAAAATGGGGGTTTGAATTTGGGCTAAATGCATATTTTATATCATTTGTTGTTTATTTTATTTTTAGAGAATGTTTTAGTGTGGCTTTATATGATAAAAGATTTGGTATACAACTCTTGACACTAACTTTTACTCTTTCTTTTTTTTTTAAAAATATTGTGTGACATTTTGATAAATGAGTGTTGACTTTTCATGGTGTTCGATGATTTGGACTTGAAATCTCAGGGTTAAGTAGTTATATTGTTATAGAAGTTATTATGAAAATTAAGTTTACGAATTGTCACATGTGAAAATAGATTAGCTGGTTTGGATTTTGTTTATAGAGGAGAAGATCTAATTTTTTAGCTTGATCTAATAATTGTGAGTACGTGAAGATATTAAATGATAGTCGTTTGAATTGTCACATGTGAAGGTAAATTTGTTGGCTGGCGTTTGTTTAAGGGGAGAGAATCTAATATTTGAGCCAAATCCAATTGAGCTTGTTTTTGATGTTACAAGCAGCCAAAACTAGGGGGCTAACCAAAAAAATAAGAGAAAGAGCCTCATAAGCAACACTTACTGCACAGGAACAGTACAATAAGCATCCCCAACACACTAACAACACATGATCAACCTATCCCTTCCTTTAACATCAAAAACATCAAACACCCACATAGAATCAACAAACTACCCCCAACATCATAGTAAAAGGAAAATTAACCCTACGACTCCAGTAAGTAAGAAAACTAACTATCACAGTACTAAGAGCCCGTGAGGTTATTAACCAACTATTAGTACCATCATAAGTATCATTAGAAATAAACAAGCCCACGGGCCTAAAACCAGAGTTATAAGACCATAAATTAAAAAAGCAATTGTGGGAGCCAAAGTCCCAACCCATCACATGACCCCACCAGGGATCCGAGCTATTTCTCGCTAGGGCGGGACATGAGTAACCTGGTCCAATCATCAACAAGGAACTGGAACGTCTTCTCCATCCCTTCAGCTTTACCCTCGTTATTTTCCTTCGCCTACTACAAGAGACAAATGGTGGTCGCAAAAGAATGCATGACCTTAACAACGAACTCTACCAACTTGTTATAGCTTTTGTCTAGCACGGTAAAACCATCCTTCAACACATTAACCCCTTCATTTAACCTTTTAATTTCCTCGCCAATGGCAGCACATCCCGTACACGGGTTCTCCATCCCTTCCACTTTCTCAGTCGTCTCAGTTTTCCTATCCTTCGTTCTGTGATGCAGGGAGGAGATGGTAGTAGGAGAGGCGTTCTTAGCCCAATCCATTTCCTTAGTTCCAATATTGCCCATGTTGAAACTCTCGGAGACGTGGGTCGGATCCCTGCTAGTTTCCCTTCCCACAATATCACTCCCAAAGTCAGCCTTGCAGTCCGAGCTAGAATCTGCCTCCTCGTCCTCAATGTAATTCTCCCTCACCGCCTTCTCTTTCTTTCTGGGTTTGGCGGCAATCGTATGTGATCTCCGAGGGGTGTCACCATAATCGACATCAGACTCCTCAAGTTTTATGCAAGTTTCTGTCTTAGCAAGTATGTTGAGATATTAAATGTTGATGTATTTTAATACTATATCATTTCTAGTTATATTGCCAAACATGTTGCTATAAAAATTTTCAAGTCATCTGAATAGTCACATGTGAAGGTAGATTTATTGGTTCGATTTTTATTTTTTTATTGATCAATTGCATTTAACCAGTTAGCCCAAACTAATATTAACATCGTTCATTTGGGCCAAGTGGGGATTTGGACCCTGGTTGTACCATTAACAATGCAACCATTACACTACAAGATGATCCCCTTTATTGGCTTGATTTTGTTATTAGGAGAGATGATCTAATATTTGACCTACATCTAGTAATTTTGTATACTTTGACATATTAGAAGACGATGTATTTTAATGCTATGTCATTATAAGTTGTGACTTTAAAGCGTTAGTGTTAGCAATTGTTATAAGTATATGAAATACATTTACTAGAACAAGTCACATTCAAAACAACAAATTGTGTGATGTCAAATAGGCACATAGAAAAGAAAATATTTAGTATTCAACTATTGCACTCACTTTTTTTTTGTATTTTAGTGACACCATGATAAAATCATGTTGACTTTGCATTGTGTTTGATATTTTAGACATAAAACCTTAGGGTTAAATAGTTATTATTGCCAAATAAGTTGCTATTAAAATCAAGTTGTTTGAATTGTCACTTGTGAAGGTAGATTTGTTTCTTTAGTTTTGTTTATAGGGGAGAGGGTCTAATATTTGAGTTGGATCTAATAATTGTGAGTGCATTGGGATATTAAAATATTGTGTATTTTAATGCTCTCTCATTATTAGTTGTGCAATAAAAATTTAGTATACAACTAGGACACTCATTTTTTCCTTTGTATTTTGTGACACCTGAAAAAAAAAACATGTTGACTTTACATTGTTTTTTTATGATTTGGACTTGAAACCTTAGGGTTAAGTAGTTGTATTGCCAAATAAGTTTCTTATATATATATATATATATTGAGTCACTTGAGTTGTCACATATGAAAGTTTGTTGCTCGAATTTTGTTTATAGGGGAGAGGATTTGATATTTGAGTTGGATCCAATATTTGTGAGTACATTGAGATTTTAAAAGATCTTGTATTTTAATAATATTTCATTATTGGTCGTCACTTTCAAGTTTTTAGTGTTGACAATTGTTATTGATAATTATATGAAACAAATTTATTAAAACAAGTCACATATAGAAAAGATTATGTGATTATAGATAACAGATTTCCACAATCCATGAAATTTTGTTGTTATACTTCTGGGAAAAATTGTGTGCAAGTTTTTAGCATCAAAACTTGCACACAATCTTTCCCATAAGCATAATAACAAGATTATGTGATGTCAAATAGGCGCATCCAAAAAACAAGAGATTTAATTAGTAGTGACTTTTAAAGATTTTAGTGTTCACAATTGTCAGTGATAATTATATGAAATAAATTTAGTAGAACAAGTCACATTCAAAACACAACAAATTGTGTGATACAAATAGGTGCACTGAAGAAGAAAAAAGATTTTGATCTAATAATTGTGAGTGCATTGAGATATAAAAAAGATCGTGTAATTTAATATTATTTTATTTTTAGTGGTGACTTAGATGTTTTTAGTATTGAAAATTGTTAGTTATAAAAACAAAAATAAAATAAATTTAGTAGAATAAGTCACATTCAAAAAACATCAAATTGTGTGATGTCAAATAGGTTCGTGCCCAAAAAAGAAGATGAAACTGCAGATGACTGGACTCTCTCAGACCTTGAAGCAGCTCCAGAGTTGGGGTGGGTGAGGAAGGATGAACGAGATCTGTCGCCTCCTTCGGCTACAACGTTAGCTGCTTAATTATGTTTCTCTCTAGGGCTAAGGCCTTTTCTTTTTTTCTGTACTAATTTTGGGCTCTTCCCATGTGACTTCTTCTATGTTTCTGGGATCCGCCCATGTAACTTGAGGGGAGATGTCCATTCCTCCCATTACTCTAATGTTTTTTATGGTTTTTTAAGTTAATATAAATTGGTAAGGACTTTCATTCAAAAAAAAATTAAGTGTCCTTGGTAATTCAACTTGACTATCTCGAGGCATGAAAAAATATTTCTTTAACACCCACCATATCTTCACATTGATAATCCTTGAGTTTGCATGCGGTTTGGTGAAATTGCTCTAAAAATCTATTGAAATTACATCTCAGGGAGGTGTCTCTTGATAGAAAGGAGCTACGAATTACGAATTAAGTATGTGCAGCATTTTTCTTCATGGATCTAAGACTAAAAAATGAAACATTCATGAAATCTTATGGATTGAGGTTTGGCTGGTTGTAGGAGTTACTGAGCATTGATGGGGGCTGCAAAGAAATAGGCACAAAAACTAGCTAATACGTGCTATATACTCATGTACTTACGTTCCCTTCTAATTGTTGTATGGTAGTTATATGAAGAATGTGGCTATTTTCTTTTCAACTCATTTAATAGTTCATATCGCCTACTCACACTAAATCCAAGGAATTCTCTACCTACAATAATTGTCAATTGTCCAAACATAACATGACTATACTATCTATTTGCCAAGATTTGTTCCTAAGTATTTGGCCTACCAGTAATCAGAAACCAAGTGTATAATATGTGCTCAAGATTATCAGAGTTTGGTCCACGGGTTAATGACAATGACTTCTTTTATTCCCTATATTATCACATCTACTTCTCTATATTGGTTTTATTCTACATGAATGTAGTTAATACCCATAGCCAGAAGTATCATATATAAAGTTGCAGCTTTCATTCAATATCATACAGAATGACAAAAGTATGTAGATAAAATTTAAAGAGGGAATTTTGCAACTTCATAGTAGATGCTTGAAAAACATTGAATAATTGTTTACGGGTAACCATGGATAATGAAAGTCACATTGTAAATGCTTGAATTAAAAACTCAAAAATTTCTCCCTTAAGAACAAAGAATAAACCCTTACAGGTGGTTGGCATTGGACAATTTTAGGTACCGTGGGAGCCATGTGTTCAATCCTTCCTTTTAGTTTTCTTATTTCCTCATCCTTTTATAAACTTTGGAATTAAAATTTTGTTCTAGATCTCTTCCTTTTCCTTCCTCCATTTTTTCTCATACAACTTCAACAGTTGCACTTGTTTCCACAACCTTAAAGAAATAGACGAGCAAGAGAAACTAGGAGGGTTATGTGCATAATTCATGCTTGAACCTTCCTCATCTCTTCTCCTACTTCTATGGTAACCATTTAAGCTATTTTTTCTAGACTTGATTGATATTGTAGGTTTGACCCTTACTCCTCTTGTATTAGTGTTTGTCTACCTGAAATTTCTTTTTGTGTTCATAACTTCTTTCTTTCCCTTGATTAGTGTTCCCAATCTAGAACCAGTTTATCAAATGAATGCCCCTCACTAGTTTTAGAAGATGACGACTTGAATTGTTGAATTAGGCTTTCTCGTTGAATAAACAATCTTTTCTTTTAGAGCTGGTATTTATTTGAATTTGGAGTGGTTTAGGTTTTGGAGGGGTTGTATTTGTGGTATTTTTCATCATTCTAAGGTAATGTGACTAGTTAGAAGGTTTTAGGAACGCCCGAGGTTGGTTTTCTTTTCTTTGGATCTTTCGCAGGGGCTTATGGTGGAGGTTTAGGCTACTTTTCATTTTCATGTTGCAGGAGAAAATATGGTTGTAGGATTACAATGAGATAAGTGTTTTGGAAGAGGGTTTGATGACTTGACCCTTAGCTAAGGCTTTGAGATGACACATCCTCACTAAGAGCGATTGTGGATTTTAAAGAAGGTCACATTCCCCTCTTTCATATCCCTAGTGAATTGATTTTATAAATTTGAGAGAAAGATTGAAGACAAAAAGAAAACATACAATAGTGCCTACGATGATACATGTCAATGTAATGCCTTGATAATGTTACTATGTTCTCATATATGGTCTATGACAATTGTTTTAATAAACCTCACATGACTTCAAATGAGAGAATTGATTTTTAACTACAACAACACAACACACAAGCCAACACAAACATGCGTGATATTGTTTCATAATAACTATTAAAAGGGAATTGATGAGATTAAATATAAATTTGAATTTTAAAAGTTCAAAGTTCAAATCATCAAAATTCATAGTGATGCTAAAGGACACTTGGTTTGATGACAAAGTTCATGATGTAGGCACCCAGATGGTGTTGAGTTCAAATATTCTTCAATACAAAAAATAAAAATAAAATCACAATCATAGAAATGATTCAAATGCATTTTACATTCACATATTTGATCTTGGGCGATGAATCATAGATCTAGAGATCATCTAACAATAAGTACTTTAGAACCACAATGCAGTGGTATCATAGACCAATTCACATCAAAACATTTCACTTATAATCTAACAATTCCAATAGGAACACTTTAAACAAAGTAAACCCAAATAAGAAAATCAAATATGGATATGCAAGTAGACCCAAATTACAAAAGAAAAAAGTACGAATATGTAAGTGGGCCCAAATGATAAGAAAGAAGGGTGTAGATATGATAAAACCACAATAAGTACCAATAGAACCACAATGTGATATTATAGACAAATTCACACAAGACTATTCCAGTTATAAACTAACCATTACAATACGAATATAATAAACAAAAAAGACCCTAACAAGAGAAAAATAAATAGATATAGGAAGATACCCAAATTACAAAAGGTAAAATGGCAAGGGAGTCCAATTTATAAGGGAGAAGGGTCTAGGTAAGTGAGCCCAAATCATAAGAAATAAGGGTCCACAAATACAAATGTACCTAGTGATAAGGAAGAAGGGTGTAGATATGCCATTTACACAATAAAAGTAGTACTTATATTCTCAGAAGCAATCATACACTCTTTTCGAACTTTGATTTGGTTAGCACACCACTTTGAGGGTGATTTCAAATCTCATATTCTTCCTTTCATTTTCATCCCAATCATTTCTTCCAACTACCAAAGGCCAAACCATCGTCCTTTTGCACATGTTTAGTTGGCTTGAAAGCTAAAAGAAAGAACAAATATTTAATGAGGCAAGGAATAAGGTATAACTTCTTTGAAGGCCTGTAATGAAGAACAACACACGAGACAAAATGTAGGCTGCCTCCATTTACTCTATATGAGAATACGATTAAAAGGAAAAGATGCATATAAAACATTGGGACCCTCCTGCCGGAATGGAAAGCGACCATCTTCCAACACAAAGCTGACAATTTTAGTTATATATTGATGAGAATGATAAGGCCTTTGTTTTCTCCCTTGTGTCGGTATGCTATGAGTAAATAGCAGAAAAGTCGCATAGAAGGGGAATCAATTTTGTTGTCCACTACTAAATTTGTTTTATATTATGGATTGGGGGAGGGGGGTTTCAAATAGGTTAGGGAATAAATTAAAAGAAATAGATTACATAAATAATAATAATTTGAGATCAGATATGCAATTAGGAAATGCAATGGATTATTTTATAGTTTATGATTCGGGCAATCTTTTTTTGGTCTACAAATGGTTTATTTGGAATGTGTGATTAGGGGAAGAATACTAGTTACCATTCATTTTTTAATTATTGTACACTAGATTTCACAAATTTAAAGTCTATAAGAAAATCATCTATGAGCCAATAGCCACATATTTTTTTTGAAAAGAAGTTAGTAATTAGATTAATTATACAAGTTTATTGACCAACGGTGCACAACTATTGGATCATTTGTGCAAAAGTATTTGATCAATTGTGCAATTTTTTGGTTGTCAAAGCAAACTAATAATGAGACAATTGGGAATATGTTTCAAGACGTTTTCAAATGAAGTTTTTGACCCTTGCACACATACTAGATCCCACATAATTCTTCTTTACCACCTAGAAGTTTAACAATAGCTATAAGTAATTAAGTTACATACGAAGACAAGAAAAAATAAATCGTTTAAATTTGATGTATTGTTTAGGATCTGTGAATGCGTAAAGTTAGCTAGAATGACTACTGGTACGCTTCCCCTACTCCATACTCCTTGGAATAAACACTTATATTAATATGTGACTACCTCATACTCCTTGCAAGAAGCACATATACTTTACCCCTACAAGATTTGAACTCGTGACCTCTCTTGCAAAAGTGCAAGTTCTCCATGACTAAGCCAACTCAAGTGTCACACTGGATTCATTTTGACCCTCATGTGGTAGTCCATTATCATTCCAAATGTAGCTCAATTCAAACACCACTTCTTAAGCCACACTAAAGCTGATTACGGCTCCTAGATTGGCTCAAATATGACATGTTGAGCTACAACACATATGGACCAACTAGGACCCGAACTTAGAACATTCTATTTTCTATTGTCGTTCATTTTGGTTTAGATCATGTGTGTTTCTTTGATGCAAAGAAACACACATGATCTAAACCAAAAGTAATGACAATAATGATTATGGATTGTGGAAAACTAATATCTTTAATTCAATTTGTTACTAGAGTGCTCTACCAATTGAGTTACTAGCCACTCTTTGGTCAACCCATTGTTGGTCTATGTGTGATTTATTTCCAATTGACCCTTAACCATTAGTGCAATGGTCTAGTTTTTAGTGATGTATTACTACATGTAAAGTTTTTTTTCATCTCAAAACTTAGGCTAAACTTGAATACTCATTCCTTAAGGATATGTATTTGACCCTCAACTTTTATGTTCCTTATATTGGGACACTTTTGGAGTTGTGATCGAAGATTACATGTAGAACTTTGACTCTCATTTTTCAATTTTTTTTTAAAATTATGAGCATAAGTGGACTTAGTCTTAAGTAGTTGTTACCCATGTGACTTATATACAAAATATAAAAAATGTAAATGATAGGGTGATGTATAAAAAACCAAAGTCTTAGGTCATTTAATCATCTAGAGGATATCACATTATCACTACAATACACTTATTATTAGACATCTAGATTATTAAATCACCATCTATATTCATAAGGATTGACATGCATTTATATTTGACTCAAGCATGTCAAAAACATTGAATTGGTCTAACATGGTTTGAATACAATAGAGATAAGAATAAAAAATCCCCACTCCAAAATAAACCATACTAGTATTTTTTAGCACAATCCTATCCAAATATTTATATGTGAACACATTAATGAAGAGTAGATATCCCAAGCTCAAGGCCACAATTTTGAGTGTTCAACATCACATACACAGATTTGAACCTAGACATAGACTAGTTCATTTTCTTTTATAGTAGAGCTTGACTAATGTAGACTTGATATTATAACCTTGAGATGAAATATAACGCATGTGCTATATTAGATTATTTTTTAGCCTACATAAAGCTATGAAATCATATCCTTCTTTATCAATTTCAATATTTATTTTGGTAACTATTCTAATAATTATTTCTATACATATTTTTGTCATTTGTTTAATTAATTTACTTTAGATTATTTAATATAGTGGTGGTTTATTCCTTTAAAAAAAAGTTCTGAAAGATTCGACATGTCCCACACCTCCCAAGGTTTTGCCTTGGGCTTTTATTCTTTTGATGTATTTAAAATACAATATAAATTTATTATTGTGATCTCTTATTCTAGATCTGATTTGTATTTGTTAGTGATTAGATAAATTTGTTCTTTGACTGTTAATTTTTTTTTTTATCATGGATACCTTTGCTTCCTTCCTACGAGGCTCGCCTCTTGTGCCACCATTATTTATAATGATACTTCTTTTATGAACTATGATAGTTACTTTTCTCTTACTTCAAACCTATGTTTTTATGTATCTATGATGATGCTACATGTACTTTGATCACTCATGATGTTGTTGTGCCTATAATGCTTTTCTTACTACATATCAGGCTACTTGTATATCCCTAGTTTAGGTGTTGTTGATGTTTCATCCTA
>MU223755.1:241133-263436 GCA_018584345.1 Thuja plicata
TTATCATGTACTTGTGGATACATATTAGAAAATGGCTAGAGGTGAAACTAAGGAAGAAATATTTTGCACCAATGTCTTTGAAACTTGGAATATAGATTCTTAAATGGCCTCATCAAATAAATTTAGAGGTAAGGAATACAATTTACCAGATCTATGAGATATGTTCTTTACAATAATTTAGGTTTAAAACCCTAATTCTGCAATGTCTCACCAACTCTATTTCAATTTCTCTTTAAAATGGATAGAAAATGCTTCAATATGTTCTTCAAAAACCCTTTAAACATTAATTATAGTATATTTTCCCCTTCTCACTTTTTTGTCAAAAATTTTAGTTAAATATTGAAAATGATAAGCCTTGTCGCCCTCACTCCTTTTATTTTGAAATGTGTGTATTTTTCTCTTATGTTGTCAAGCTACGAGTAAATAGTGGAAATGCTAGCATAGAAGGGGAAACAATGTTGTTCTCCACCACTAGTTTTATTTTATATTATGGATTGGAGGAGGACGAGGTTTCAAATAAGTTAGGGGAAAATTAAAATAAATAAGTAATAATTTAGAACAAGACATGTAAATAGAAAAGGATATGGGTTTATTTCTAGTTTATTATATCAAGCAATTTGTTTTGGGGTTTACTAATTTGGACTACTATGTATTTCTTAAAGGAGACACCTAACTATGCTACAAATGAGACATGCATATCCTAATGCTTGTAGGGTTTGAATTTGTGATATTTATTTCAAGAGTACAAGTTCTCCATCACTAAGTTATCTTAGGTGTCATGTTGGATTTTTTTTACCCTCATCGAGTAGTCCATCATCAGTCCAAGTGTGGATTATTTCTAACACTTCCCCTTAAACTACACTACATAGATTTGGGGCTCCTAGCTTGGAAAAATATCACATGTTGAGGTACAACATGTATGGATCAACTAGGACTTGAACTTATGACATTCCATTTGATGCTTGAGTGCTCTTCAAACTGAGCTACTAGCCCCTCTTTGGTCAACCAATTATTGGTCTGAGTGTGGATTTTAGGGACTTCATTTATGAGTGACATGTATTCAAGGAACATGCAGAAGTGCCATAGGATAGATGAGGTTAGATAGGGTAATTAACATGGGTCATGTACTGAATGATTTCATGTGATTGGTAGGTGAATGTCTTATAGTTTGAACATTTTTTTAGCTAAAGCATAGATTTTGTGCGAAACTTTTTTTTGAATCTTTATATGGTCATAGGAAATTTTAGGACGTGACCCCTTATCCATTTGTAAATATTTATTATTTATTGAATATATAAGGGAAATTTATTATGTTGGCAAGTTCTATGTATTTTCATTGGAGAAGTACAAAAAGAAGCTTGCTAGTCCTTAATTTATATATGATAAATAAAAGGTTGCTATAAATTTAGTAGTAAGTGTAACATAGAAAATTAATTTTTATATGATAAATAAAATGTTATTATCACAAAATTCACACCCCAAAATACTTCCACAATTTTCTCACCTTCCATCTGATTTGATCTTTCATTTATATCCCTTGCAAGCTCAAACAAATTTCTCCAAGTCAATCATTATGAAATTGAACATGAAATATGCAACAACCAAATAGGTTGGCCCCAAACACCTACATGATAGAACGAAAGTGTAAGTGGACCACGGTAGGAGATAAAAATGACCTAAAACATTTTAACATGCTTCTCCAAGTTGGTGCAAAATGTAAAGCAATGTTGTAGTCAATCTAGGTCAATCAAATAACCACATACCCTTACAATCATTCAATTCAATCAACAAACAACATTGTCCAAAATAGTTTGAAGATAACATGTGGATCTCACAAAGGAACATAATATGATATTTAGTAGTATTCCAATACCATCTATACAAATTGTCACATTAATTTACATTGTTGTAAATATACTAAAACTGAAAAACCTAGCACTATATGGGCAACCAATCAACTAGTCTTGAGATATAACAATTAGAGTCATACTTGTGGTATAAATGAGCTAAAAATTAAAGGGGAGTTAGATGAAAACAATACGAGAATTTTCCACAAACCACAAGATAAAATATTGAAATACAAAGCATTTTTATTTATCTCTTAATCCCATTACACTGTAAAAATATACCCCGGTACTCAGTCATCTCTAACATTCTCAACAAATAGAATGATAGCACAAAACTATAGATATATCATCTTTTAGTAAAGATGTGAACTTAAATTCAAAACCACATTAATATATTTACAAGAGAAGAGGATTGTGGAGCAAATCACTAAGCCAAAGACATTAACATTTGCACAACATACTGACCAACAACAATCTAACAATAAGAACATTTTGACATCTAACCATGAACTTCAAAACACTACATATTTTGCATCCAACCATGAGCTTCAGTCTCAATATATTTGATTTGAAATCCAACCATGAGCTTTAGACTGAACACATTTGATTTGACATCCAACCATGAACATTAAATCAAAATATATTGATATGAATATTTGATCCACAATCATTTTGACATCCAAATATAAACACTAGTCATCCAGACATAGGTTGATGTCATCTGCAACACATATTGCTTCATAATCATCATCTTGAGTTGACACTAATGTCAACATATATTGCTTCATAGGTTGACATGAAAGGAAAAACCCATACTACTCTATAAATAGCTACATTACTATATATTTATTTGACCATCTAGACAAAAATATTATAGGTTGTCATTAATGACAACACCCACACACACACACATAGCATCATGTCTACATCAACTCTCTAAACTGATTTCAACTATCAACTTTATATATATACAATATTCATATCAAGGATATCTACCTGACACAATACCTTCACTTTCATTTTCATTTACATTTTTGTCCTTCACTTTTATCTTCATCTTTATAATTTGTAACATCTTAATCAAACCATTAGGTTGATATCAATAACAACATACTACAACAATATCCCCATTTGTCATTGATGGAAACAATTATTCACAATTTATCTTCTCTCCCCCTTTGACATCAAGGGAAAAGGGTAAGGAGTCTTCATCTAATTTGAAATAAAACATGCCCCCCCTAGTTGTGCCAATCTTCTACACATTTTCTCTTTCAGAATCAACAAACTTACTACTTGCTCCCTGATAGCATTCATTAGTCTAGGAAAAAGAATATATCTTGAATTTCCCCCCTTGATAGATGCATCATCTATGCATCCAGTTGAAAGGAGGGGTAAAACCTCTAACTTTTATCTGATATACTCAAATGTGTCCTTTGAAAGATCTTTTGTAAAGATGTCTACAACTCAATCCTTTTTAGGAATATAATCCAACTTAACTTCTTGATTTGCAAATTTCTCCCTCAATGATACCGGATTGATATATGTTCGGTTCTTGAATGCATGACATGATTCTTTGAAATATTGATGACACTTGTTATTGTCACACAATAACGCTAACTTATATTTTATATAATAAAATGTTGTTTTTTAATGTTTCTAGATCACATAATTAGTGTTATTGTGTTGGGGACCCCAAAAAATGTCCCCTCTCATGTGAATCTTGAATGGTTTCATTTTTCTAAATTTTAAGTGGTTAAAATAGGTGTTTTGTGCTTGTCACGACATTTCATTTATGGGTGTTATGTGTTCAGGGAGCATTTCAAAGTGTCATAGGATAGATAGGGGACTTGGGTCATGCCTCTAATTGTTTCATGTGGTTGGCAGGTGAATGTCTCATGGTTTGACCTAATTTTTAGCCAAAGTATGGATTTTGTGAGGAAGGTTTTCATTAAATATTTAATATGGTCATAGGAAATTTTAGGATGTGATCGTTTGTCCATTTGTAACTTTATTATCGGTTGGATATTGAAAGGCAATCTATTATGTTGGCAAATTCTAAGTTAATTCCATTGGAGTATCACAAAGATGAAGCAAGTTAATTCTCAATTTTTATAAGGTCAATATAATGTTATTGCCTAATTTACTAATAAATGCAATGTTAAAATTTTTAAGTACCCTATAATTTTGACTTGCAAATTGTGTCCACTTTGGTCCATTTCCTTTTTAACATTCTAAAGTTCACTTAGCCCTTCCTTCTAACTGCTATGCCAATCAGAGTGTCGATGTGATGTTTTTATATTTTCCATGTTTTCATATTGACACTACACTATCATTCCATCAAAACCTAAATAAACAAGTGCCACGTACTTGTCTTTTGGTTTAGAAATTAATTATAATTATAGAAGTTGAACATTATAATATAACTTTAAATATTTCACAGATGAAATAAAGTTTAGTTGGTGATCTTATTTTTCATAGATTAAATAGATTTTAGTTGGTGATAAAATTTTCTAAAATACAAGAATTTCATAAATTTTGTGGAATATAGAATTTTATAAAATATAAGAATTTAATGTAGCTGATGGTTGGGAAGAATTAATATCTATATATAATAGTGAGAAAAAATATCAAAGATAAATTAGATGAAATATATCTCTTTAAATAATTTTTATACTATCAAAATTTTTATCTATTTCATAGCTTGGTGATTACTTGTAATATAATTATATATTTGTATATATAATTATATAATTTTATTTAATATAATTATATATTTATGATTTCATAGTAAAAATATATTACCATTAACAATTCATATATCATGTGTAACCCAAAAATCTTACCGAAAAATGCAATATGAAGGAAGCCTCCGAAAAAAGGGGTCCTATAACACCAAACCAATTCAACCAATCATATTTGAGATAAGTAATTTGTATAATATATGAAATTAATAAATGAAAATTGCAACTTTAGAAATATTCGAATTACAGAAAAATAGTTACTTATGATTGGTGCAAAACAATTCACTAATTGTGCAAAGGTCAATGCAATAGAATATTGCCTACGAGAAGTACAATAAAACGATATTCTTCATTTGACAAATTTTAACTTTCTATTAATCTTACGTCAGATCATTCTACCTAAAATCATTCTAAACCTTCCATTCTATTTTGCCAATGAATATTTTAATATTAGTTTTCGAAAATAAAATACTTCCATTCTTCTAAATGTCTTCCTTCCATGCCAAAAGGTGAGCTCTTTCATTAGCAAATGCTAATGCCTCTTCTCACATTTAAACAATTAGAATATCAACATTCCATTCCTATCCAAATGCATCATTCATTTTCATAAAGAAAACCACTCTTTTGTAGTTCAAACACCACTTTTGGCAGCAATAATAGAAATGTTCCACAAGTAATATACGCTAATATGCCTTTTGGAAGGGATATTCTGATGTTTGCATGATACTTTTCTAATGCATTTTTATACGATAATTCTTCCACCTTGGAAGGATGGTTTTATTCTTTTTCAAAACCTCATTTTGTTTCTATTCGCTAGTATTTTCTAGCATATGTAGTTTTTAAATATTCTGATCATTATAAGATACTAGTATTTTCAGGGAATAACATCTTATTCGCTGATTGGTATAAGAAAAAGTTAGATTTTATCTTCTTCTCTATACTAGCATAGATATAATGGATTTCCAATGCTAGAGCCAAGAAAGTATATTGTATTTCTTATTACAAATGTCATTTTCTATGTGTTGTTTGGAGGATTTTGCAGTGGATTCTCTTGTAACTAACATTGAGAATAAGAATTATTCATTTGATATTGTAACATTTTATCAAACAAACAATTATATTCTTCATTCTCACATCATATTCTTTCTCACCTTCTTACATCATATTCTTTCTCACTGTCTTACATCATATTCTTTCTCACCTTCTTATGTACATATCACTTTGATGTTAGCCATATCAATTATTTTACAGCTTTGTATTGTGTTGTCATTAATATTAGATTAGTTGTGTTTTTATATATTCTTCCATGCTTATTGTTTAAATCAAGTTCATTTTTAATAACATTGTGTTTTGTTATTTATGTAGATGTCTCTTCAAACATTCTTTCATACATATTGTTTTAATTGATCTCATCATTGTGAATAGTGTACTTTAATCTAAGTTAATGAAAATAACTACTATTCATAAAAATATAAGTGACATTCTAAAACTGAGATATTTCCTATAAATTTTCTAAAATCTCATGAGATTTTTTTTAATGTTTCTTTTAATATTATTTAAAAATAAATTAATCTCACTTATTATTATATTGTCTAAGTTAACACTACAAATCTAATATAATCTCTCATTATGCTACTCTCTTTATTTATTTATTGGAAGCCTAGATCTGATCATTTCCTAGTTTCTTTTGATACTAGCATATGCATAGTAATGAGTCTCCTTTGGATATTAATTACTATTATTTGTATTTTACATATTAGAATAATAATATACTATAGACCAAGTTTTTTATTATTCACAACACTTTGACGTTTGGTGTAGACACACTTCGGTTATGTACATGTGCAATAGACATCAACATACTATCACAAGAAAATGTACATCTTACATACAATTTTGCACACATACCTTAGTGTGAAAATGCACATATGCTTCCTATAACTTTTATACCTAGACACACATATGATATGTGCACACTTTGACTACCTATGGAGATAAAAAGACTAAAATAGGATCCTAACTACCTAGGAAAGCTTCTATACTGTCACATCCTTCCCTCTATCCAACCTGTAGATTGCATGAAGGCGAATCTTCTCTCAAGATTCCATAGATTTGCTCCATTCTTAACTCATCAAGCCATGATTTTATTTAATTATTATTATAATATACTTGTACATGCCTGACAATACCCTAGTACTGCTTTTATTTTCATATCTCATTTTAGATGAACTACACTCTATTGCATTTTATTGTAGATTTTAAAATTTCTATCATATCATTATCAAAAACTATTTGGTAATAAGTGATTAATTAAATCATTTTTCTTCTTTGTACAAGAATAATCTCATAACATGACTATTGCATTTTCATCATGTCACCTTCTCATTAATTCTTCTAAAGATATTAATTAAACAATTTTTAATTATTTAATTAAGCTATTTTTTTATCTAATTACATAATTTTAAATTATTTCAGTAAATTTCATTAGTCTTTTTATCCATAATCAATTAATTATTTTTACCATTTTTATGGGGTTCACCACTTAGTGTTTTGGTTAAGTGGTGTTGTTGTTGATGTCCCTACCCAGGTTGAAACCTCCACTGGACCATTGTGATTGCGAGCTTGTGCCTTCACTGATCCAATGTGCTCGTAGGTTTGGGCCTCAACTCTATTATGTTGGGATGAGGTCCCCCATTTATGGCCTCATTAGTTCATAACTCCAGGTCAAAAGTGTTTCACGTGGACCCAGAGGGTATGTTGTGTCAACGTCACCTGTGTTACCCCTGATTTTTGCTCATATCCCACATTTTACCATTTCCTAAAATTAGGGCCTTGCCATCCTAGAAGTAAAGATGTCATCCTATTCTTCAGTCTGGTTTGCACTTTATCCTTGCCGATTGAACTTGAATCTTGAACTTACTTAGTTCAAGGTTCATAGTTCAAGATCACCTTGCGGTGTGTTTTTTTTTTCGTCTTTATGTGGAAGCGAGCGACGTGGTTTGCAAAGTCCAATCCCCCATTAAACTCTGAATCTTGAACTTGTCTAGTTCAAGGTTCAAGGTTTAATTGCGGTCTTCATCTTGCATAAAGCATAGTTTAGTTTAGTCCTTTTTCGCCTCTCACGTGGTCTTTTTATAAACATGCCAAAAGGAAGTAATGTCTTGTTATACATTGAACTTAATTTTTGAACTGGCCTAGATCAATGTTCACAGTTCAACGAAAGCCTGCGTATTGAAGGAGGAAAGGACAACGGTGACGTGACCGAAGTGACAGCTGGCAGGAGAAAAATATATCTGCGCATGCCATGGATATATTCATCATTAGATGTGACACTTATATGTCATTTCAATCATTTAAGAAGTGCAACATTTAACGATTACATTAGTCGAAACCTCTTGTCGCATTTAATCGAGAATCAACATCACCATTAAATGTAAATCTTGCGCATTTTGTGAGGAAATCAGTTATAAATTAAGAGGTTGTGCTCTCAGTCTTATTGTGAATTTTTTATGGTGAAGTCGAATTGGCGGAGCAGAAGAGGTATCCTCTCATCCTAAGAGGCTTACAGTTTGCAGAATTTTCAGGTTAGTGTTTCTCTCTTCCATAGTCCCTGTTCAAAATTGAAGCCATTAGAAAAGTTTGATATTGAAAGGCTCTATTTTCCTTCTGCAATATCAATCTTTTATGTGTATTTTTCTTAAGAATTATGAAGCCCCCACTCCCAAATTTTGGATGAACCTCTCCCTTGGTTAGTTCATTACCTAAGTGTGATGACACGATGATAAAAATGGGTGCCTTAGAGGAGATTCATAGTAAAATCAAGAGCCCTGTTTCTGGTTCCATAATAGAAAAGGTGGTGTTGAGTGGTCTAGCTGATGTAGCTGCATTCCCCTTAGTGGCCCCTTATCCAGAGCTAGTTGTAGAGTGTGCTAAAAGATATAATAGGGAGGGGAGATATATTAAGAAGATTGATGGAAGCCCTCTGACTTTTATAAACTGAGATGTCATCCTTACAGCAATGGGCATTCCAAAAAAAGATCCTTATGAGGGATGGACCACCATTGCTTCCTCCCAATCTATTTTCTCGACTAAGTGACAGATTTATAGAAATGATATTGCCAAAAAATGGTTAGTGGAACCACAAAGGGGAGGGTCAAGGCTACCCAAACCTCTTACAATAGATCATTTCAAGCCCGAGGTTGTAGAGTTAGTGATTTTTCTTAATAGGATCAAAGGTAATAATCACGCCTATTACTGGCATGACTGGATGTACTTCTTTATCCAGATAACTTTGGGAGGGGAAAAGTTCATTGATTGGGCAGACAATATCGCTGATGAACTTAATCATCAGCTGGAAAATTACTCAAAAAGGGCAAAAGTTTTTTATAGGTCTTCCTATCTGTTCTATGTGTTCGCTTGTACTAGGAAGTGGGATGGCCTATATAATGAGTTACATGTTCCCAATATGAAGGTGTATGAGTATTATCCCCATCTGCAAAAGGAATTCCATGTTGACAGTATTATGAAAGTGAATGGTGTTTTTCTAGGAAGGTTGGTTTATGAAATGTAGGTAAACATTGAACAGAGAATGTCAAAAGATGATAAGAGTTTTGTTAATGTTTTTGGGAGCTTTTTATATAGTTCAGAAGGTTTACTTACATAAGAGTTGGCGGATTTAAGGGAGAGCCATTTAAATTGCCTAGATATGCTATGGATTTGCATGTTATAGCTGAGGTTGTTCGTCAGTTAGCCCATGTACACAAGGACCTCAAAGAAAGGAAAGGAAGAGCTAGATCTAGTTTTTCCTATAGAACTTGGTTTTTATACTTGCAAGAATTCCTCTGATGCTCTTAATTTGGAGCAAGAATTGAACAAACTAAAACTGAAGACATTTCAGGATAGGAGAGATTGTGATATCAGGGGATATGTTGCTTGGCATTTCAGCTTGCCTTCTGAATTCCATCATGTTCCTCAAATGGAAGATTTTTGCCAAAATTGCGTGAATGATTTCGAAGTCAGAAGAAGGTCATGGTGTCGATTCACACTTCATCAAATAGTTACTCTGCAAACTGGCATTGATGCCACTGGAATAGAAGAAGGGGAAGAAGAAGAGATAATTGATGAACAATATGAAAAGAAGGTTCAAGGGTTACCAGTCCCCGAAATTGACTGGAACATAGAGGAAAGAGAGAGTATACACATTAAGAATCTATGTGTCATACAAAGGACCAAAAAATGGATTACCATCAAAATGCCACCTCCTCACAAAAAGGACAATACCAGAGGATCAGTTCTTAATACCCAGGTTGAAAAAGCTATCCCAAATTCTAATGAAAATGTTTCTGTTGTAGGTTCATCTAAATCTAAGAATAAAAAAGCTGCTAAATCTAAAGTTAAGAAGCAGAGGTCCCCTCGTCCAGTTCCATCCATGAGGATTTCCAGAAGGAGAGCTCACAAAGAGGAAATCAAACTGGTTGAAGAAAAGGAAATAATTGATCTCGAGAAGATGGATGTCTTGATGACAGATGAGAACACACAATGCTCCATGTCAGAAGAAGCTAATTTCAGAAAGGATAATCAGCAGGGAGTTAACGATTCTATAATTTCCATGACCACTAGTCCAATACATGCAATGACAGATTCTCAGTAGTCACCTGGTCCCACTTTGAAATGGCTAGAAACCTCCATAAGAAGGAATAAATGTCCTACTGATAACTCTTCCAATTGAAGATATGGTAAGCAAATGCCTAGGTTCCACGGAGAAACCTAAAAGGATCATAATAGAGTTAAAGGTGGACATTGATGAGAAAATAGGGCACTTGTATGTTGAACGTGTAGTTCCCAAGGGTGATAAATAACTCTCTGAAGCTACTGCAGATGAATTCACAGTTGAGAAGATAGAAATTGGGTTAGCAACCAGAGCAAGTGATGCAAAACACCTGGAAATTTCTACAAAGAAGATTTTACACAGGACTTTTAAAGATGAGAAGGATAAAAAGGAGTTGAAGGCAACAATTAAAAGGATGGCAGAGTTCATTCAAGAATTTTGGGATCCTAACCCTCTTCCTTTGGCCTTAGTCCCATAGTCATTTGATCCTCGTTCGCCATATGTCAGGAAGACCCTAGACCAAATTCAGAAAAACAAATTGATCGCGGATGCTTATACTAAATGGATCCAGGCCATGGTGCAAAAAGGAAGTAATTATATCCGCCAGTTAACCAAGACTCATGAGGTTGTCAGTTTAATTGTTGCTGAGATTTTGGTGGAATTGGAAGAGTGGGAAAAAGAGAAGAAAAAATGGCTAAAAGTAATGAATAAGCTCTATGAGATAGAAAAATACGGGGTTAGTAAATTCATGTCTAAGAAGCCTATTCCTGTGTTGGATGAAGACACTCTATACATCTCTATCAAGAACATTGAGTGGAGGAACTCCATTATCAAATCTGGTCATGATAGGACCACCTACCTATTGATTGAATCAAAGGGGTTAATGGAAACCATGTAGAAGGATATCAAATGTTTGAATATCTCACTCATGAAGGAAGATACTCAGGGCATCAAAGGAGCAGAGGAATTGCTGTTGGAGTTTGAACATGAGGTTACCACCATCAGAGACACTAAGGACATCACCCCAGAAGATTTCACAGCCCTCGTCAACATGGAAGCTATGCTGGTAGTATGTACTGATCATCTCGAGGCACACACACAGAAAATTGCCCAGGTCCGCAGGGATAAAAAATTTCTGAAGTAGAGGGTAATTCACATTAACTTGCCACATCAGCCCACGATCATCAGCATTGCAGAGGCGCATAAAGAATGGAGGAGATCCAACATTGTTGACACCTCACAGGGCCAATCAAAGGGATCCAGCGCATCCACCACTCCGTGATCATGCTTCACAGAGTAGTGGTAGTTTTTTTCGTTTATGTTTTCTTTGCTTTGGGCGATTTTGTAAAAAATGGTTATTTACTGGATCCCGTAGAGTGTATCTCAGGATGCCATTCTCTATTTCCTAAAGACTGATGGCTATTTATAGAAAGGATAATTTGTATCGGGATTATGGTATTTTGGGTTAGATTAGGGCAAGACTTGATAACTTTGTTTTGGAATTTTCAGTTAGTTAAGTGGTTAATCGAAAAAGAAACTTGAAGGTGTATTTTTGATATGAATGGAACAAAAATTTATGCTGTGTGAATCTGTTGGTTTATATTAGCATATTGATCTCTATTGGGATATTTCTTGAATATCAAGAATCTATTTTCAAGTGGATTTTTCTGTAGTTTTGATTTTATTTATAGATTTATTTTCGGTAAATAAGTTCTGAATTTGAAGTCTGTGAGCTTCATTTAGTTTTAAAGTATCTATCTTTCATTCAGTTTTCATGACATGTTGATGTATGAAATTCTCCAAAAAGCCTTATCCACTTTCTGGTTAAAAGTACCTAATGATAATCCTTAAAGGATCATAAGTTGTCATTAGTATACAAGGAAACAATTTTTGGACCGTCGATTACATGATCACCGAGTGACAACATTCAGTCAAGCGCAGAGGTCACTAAAATAGTCAAGCGCAGAGGTCACCAAAAATGTCTTAGCACAGTGATCACCAAAATTAGTGAACACTGATAGCACTATCACCGACAGACAGTTCAAAGAGTAAACCAAGAGCACAGTTCATAGAGTAACCTGAGCACCAATCTATCAAGAGAAATTTTTATTCCCGAGAAAAGTGGATCTCAAACTACACGTCAGCTAAAGCACTTTAGTCGTTAAAATAGATTTATTCTTAGTTGGAAAACTGTTTTTGTGGTTCAAGAACAACGTAATATGTGGATTTATATAGTTTGACTAATTATATTCATGCAAACTAGGAGATCAAGGTCAAGTTGTAAACCTTTGATCATAGAGTTTTTCTTGTAAAGCGTGAAACATAATTAGGCCAAAACCTTTGTGTATATAGATGTATAATCAATCAAGAATATGATGATTGTAGTTGGAGAAGACATCTATTGATCAGACAGAAAGTTTCATGCAGAAGGACATAAAAGGAAGAATTCAGTTATGAAGAACTAGATTCAAGGCTACCGAGCAGAACAAAGGTATTATTCATCACAATTAGGTGATACATAATTTTGTGAACTTAATGGATCTGTATTCAGAAATTCAAGATTGCAAGTTATCAGGTCATAAGTATTTTTGTCTACTCTCTAACAATTGTAGCAAATAGAACAAATTCTTCAAGAAGGTGGACTTAACATTCTTATTGTAAATCTCTTAACCGAGTGCACACATACATTGTATTGTTAAAATATCTTAACATAATAGACTTAATAAGTCTAACATGTTACTCCTAGTAGGGTAAGATCTTCAGAAGTGATCACAACTTGTAGCCTTAACTGATACCTTCCATTCTGTAGATAGTGAAGGTTTGTGGGTTTCATCCCCACCACCGTTTTTAACTTCTAACAGGGGTTTTCTGCGTTATCAATTCTTGTGTCATGTGCAAATAAGTTTCATGAATGTTTCTATGATTGTTTACATGTACTTACATTTATGTTATGATATTACATGCATAAGGTAGAAAAAAAATATGGTCGGTAATGCAAGAAAAGGTTACTAAGGTTAATTGATAAAAGTTTTAAGGATACTTATTCACCCCTCCCCTCTTAGTACACACCCTTCCATTATTCCAACAATTGGTATCAGAGCTAGATATCTTATTTGGAAAAGTTTAAATCACTTGAGAGGAAATATCATACAATGGAAAGGTATAAGCTTGATAAAAATATTAAAAATTAGAAGTTGGAGATATAGATTTTCTTTGGGAAATAAAAAGAATCAAGAAACAAGATGAAAGAATTATTGGCTGAAAGAAAATTCGTGGCATCTTGCTACAATGAAACAGTCTATCATGAAGAAGAGATACCTGATTTATTTGATTCATCGAGATCTGCATTTGGTAGCACATCTGAAGGAAGCATTACAAGTCTGAATGAAATCAATCAACATCTGACTGAACAAGTAAAGGTACTACAAATCGGTCAAGAGACACATATTGTAAGAATGATTGATGTTATGAATAATGCAAGACAATCTGAACAAGAAAGAACATTAGTTATTGATGACAGGAGGAAGAACACTGAGAAGTTGCAAGAGAAATAATCTGAGATACAAAGACTTACTGAACATCACATTGAAATCACCTTTCAAATAGTTCTTATGATTCATGAGGCCAACCGAGTGAACATAAAACTCAATGGGAAATTGGAAGATATTGGTGAACAAAGAGAAGAAAATGAGAAACCGAAGCATGAAGTAAGGATTCAACAACAACATAATGATATGATCAAGAAAGCTGAAGAGAGTACAAAAAGAATGGATGAATTTCTGAATGGACAAAGAAGACGCAACAACAATACCAGTTAAGGGTATACCGAGCATGGAGAATCATCAAACCAATATGATCAAAGGAATGTCTACACAAATCCAAGAGCAAAGAAGCAATCATGCAATCACTGTGGAAAACTAGGCCACACATCAAATGTTTGCAGTAGCAAAGCTAAAGGTATTCCTAAATCTACTTCTACATTCATAGGTAATTGTTATAACTATAAAAAGAATGGAAACAAAGCACATGAATGCAAATCTAAGGTGAACAAACCAAAGAAGGAATCCTACATGGAAAAATATTGCCCTACTTGTAAAATGCATGGCCACATATCTCATGAATGCAGGAAAAAGAAAAAGCAAGTATGGAAACCTAAAGAGAAAGAAAATGCTTATAAACCGAGAAGATTCAGTAACTCATATGTTTGGGATTACAACACGTGTAAATTTCACATAGCTACAAACTACATGTGGTAGATATGGACACATAGCTGTAAACTGTATGAGGAAATGGACACTAAGATCGAGGAACTGAACTAACTCCGGAATGACATGCTTACACTGTCATAAGGTCGGTCACCTAAGCAAGGACTATAGAGACCGAGTGACAGAGTCAAGCACTTTTGCAAATGGAAACACTATTGAAGATATTAGAAGAATGAGGAATCAAATGTGGAGGAAAGCTTGAAGAAAAGATGATGCTAGACCAAGCACCATAGTAGGTGACACCTCATCCAATGGATTAGGTGTTTCCACCAACCCCACCTAAGCAATACAAGTAAGTATGGAACTGCATAGAACAAAGCTATATTTACATTAGTTCCAATATTTATTGATAATATGCCAAATTAGCATGAATGGAGATGCACTATGGTATTACTTGTTATGATTTTATGAATCCAGTCTCGTCGGTCAATACATATCAAGTATCATCGGCGTACATATGAAAAACAACCAAGTTGTCAATATAAACTGAGCATCATCGGTAAATATGTGAAAGAAAATCAAGTCTTCGCTACATACTGAGCACCATCGGTGAACATGTGAAAAGTACAACTAAGTTGTTACTTACCCCGAGCGTTGTATACTCACCGAGGATGAAGACTTTGGTATGATACCTAAGTATCTTTGTTTCATCGACTAAGTGGTAGTTGAAGAATTCAATGCACCACTTAGATTACTTTCTATAAATAGGACAATAAAGAGCTCATTCATTCCCCAAGCGATAAAGTGAAAATAGCAGAGCAAAGAAGAGCAACTAAGAGCGACAAGATTGCAGAACAATTCACAATAGATTCAAAGGCTACTCTGACATATTTCAACCATCCACAATAAAGATCAAGTGAGTATCTAGACTCGTCGAGCTAACAATTTATTTACAAGAAACCCTAAATATTTCACGAACAATGGAAACTACCTCGCGAGTCTCAAAGATCAAGAACACAAAGGACAAGAAGATCAACCTGATTAAGAGCACAACCTGTGAGGAGCCTAGCTATGAGTTTTTCCCTGAGGTTGCTGCTCAACCCAACGACAAAGGAGCATTTTCAAGTATCCCTCCTAGGGTTTTTCTGGTTGAAGATATTCATGCATACATCCACTGCAAGGTTGCAGAGATCAAAGATCTTGAGATTAAAGAAACTTACCAGAAGCTATGCAAAGATGGAAACCTAAAAGACAAATACAAGCACATTGAGGTGAAAGGGTTAACCAATGCCCTACTGTTCCTAAGAGAGTTCAAGACCGAATGGATACGCATTGTACTTAGCCAGGTACATGATAGAAAAATGTGGTTGGATGAACCAAAACTGATCAAAAAGGTGATTCACGTTGTAACTGGTTATCCAATAACCGAAAAGGCTAAAGCCCTAAGACACCCTCCACGCACCGAGATAGAAAAAATAACTAAGGTAGAATGGGACGGAAGAGGATTGAAATTTAATACAATCATCAACCTTGAAATAAATTTTGGTGCATGTGTGATTGGGTAAAAGATATTCCAAGCTAGCAGAATGAACAACATAGCATGAGGAGCAGTTGACACTACTTATAAGATTGTGAAGAAGGGACTTCAAATGGACTTATCTGTGCTGCTAGTGAAGCAACTGGAAGAAAACACGAGGACAATTAGATCAACCAGATATAATACATGTAAGTTCGATTCCCTCCTTATGTGCACATTCTTCTATTTTTATAATTTCTTCCCTTCTGTCGGTAATGTCACTTGGGACACAACCCGACCAATAACTGCATAGATTAGTGAATTCATTAAGTCACTAGGGGATAAATTCACATCTGTAATGGATGCATACTTCACCAATTTCAAGGATAGAATGCAAAAGATAATGAGAATCCCTACACAACTGGTTGAACAATACAAAGATGACATATGTTTCATAGTGGACATAGATACAACACTTATCAAATCAGTTGTACCAATAACAACATGGTTACCACCATTGGACTATGAGATCAACATTTATCATGCTATAAATACTATTGAAGCCTTAGTGAATGAACCAGTGGACAAATCATTGAGAAGATTTGGCACATATGAGGAAGCCAAGTCTAGAATCAAGACTGGCTTAGTAGTGAAGAAGATAGACCAAAAGAAGACAAAAAAAATACTCTTCAAAAGAAACATTTTGTAAATGATGAAGAGTTGGAACAAGATGTCACCAAGGGATAGTCACCCATCAGTGAAGGTAAAGAGATAAGTGATTCAGAGTCTACTGAATCAGATGCACCACATGTGAAGAAAACAAAGGTTACAAATGTGACAGTTGCATCAAGAACCAGGAGTAAGACTACAAAAGAGGTAGACTCACCACCCTTGAAGAAAGGCACTGTGAAAACTTATATGAAAAGAAAGAATACATCCTCTACCGGGAAATCAACACTGAAACAAAGAAGGGAATATCTAAGAGGAAAAGAAGACAAGGATGATACAAAAAAGAATGAAAGAGAACAAAGACTTCTAGAAGAAAAGGCTAAAATACCTTAAAAATTTGATGAAGTTGCAGAGTCAATCATCAACACAGGCAACATATCACATCACAAGATTAGAAAATGGCTAACCTTGTCTCCCGAGAATCAGAATAAAATAGAAGAGGCCATAATTAAGGCAATGATCACATACAAGTATTACCTATACAATTCAACAAGAATATTCCACAAGAGCTCAATGACAAAATATCAGCAAGATGGACATATGCCTTGCACACAGAGAAACAAATGAGGGAAAGATCCCTAGTTACTTTCATGCCCGAGTCCACAATTGAATAAATTGATTCAACAATGAAGGAGCATGCAAAGATGAGAGCATACAAAGTACTAAAGGGCAGATTAGAAGACATTGACAAAGAAAGTAATGAGATTTGGAATGAAATCTTCAATCCACTCGAGCAGGAACAAGATATAACCAAAAATGCTCACCCCGAGGAGAAGGAGGCCACACCAAGCCCTGAGCATATCTTCATCAATGACACCGAAGATGTCAATCCAGATGATTTGACAATAGAGGCAAGTAAGACCATGGATGACATACCTCAGATATTGCAAACATTAGGAGAAACACCAGACATCACTATAAAAGATATAACTCATATTTATTTTGATGATGATCCCAAGAATGATGAAGATGTAACTAGTGCCACCAAGAAAACAAAAGAACAAGACACTACAAATGTTGCACAGGCAAATGTACCAGGTAACATACCTTTATCGATACAATCTATCAATATAATCACTGAAGCAAAGGAGAAAAAACCTGAGCCTGATGCAAACATACCTGAAGAAAAAGGTGATGAACATGAGGAGAAGAAAAAAGATACAACAAAGGAAAGGAAAGATACAAGTGGAGAGGAAGAGCCAAGTGATACACCATCCAAGGAAACTAAAGAGGTAGAAAAGGCTGCAGAACAGGAAAAATTTCATGTAGAGACGTCTACAACCGAACAACAGGTTCACACTGAGCAGCATACTAAAGGCACAACACCTCCCAAGCAATCACCAAGGACAACAGAGCAAGAAAAGGAACTTGCTATGGTAATTCATTATCCTGCTTCCAGTACCATTCTGAAGAAGAAGAAGAAGAAGAAGAAGAGTAAAGCACCGCTCACACTTGATGAAATAATAGATATACCCGACTGTGATCCAAGAACACTAGATCCTGAGTCACTGACCAAGTATGGCGAACTATGAAAAAGGAAGGCAATATAAGAAAAGCTCAAGAAGGAGCACAAATATTCACAAGTCCTGGATACTACAAAGGAAATCCTATTGCAGATAGTTATTGACAAAAAGATTGATCATAATGCACCCATCCTTGATCAACTAGCAGTTTTGCCCGAGGCCATAACATCACAGAATGTAGAAGTTGACAAGGTCATTGAGGAACATGCAGAAGAGAAGTGCCACTATAAGCTCACAGAGAAGATTAACCAAGAAGTGGCAGAAAACAAGATAAAGCTTTATGAGCTAGTAACTACATTGGAACCAATAATATCAGAAGTAGTTAACTTAGTTCAAAAGTTGTGCACACTAGAGAATTTCACTACCAAGCATAGTGAAAAGATAACTAAAATAGATGAAGATCTTAAAGCTAGTGCACAAAGTCTCACAACAAAGGAAAATGCATTCCAATTGTATTACAAGAAGATTGTAGAATCAAAACGGTTGAGACTTGAGATACAAAAGGCTGAAAACAAAATCAGAGATGAGTTAACCGAGCTCCAAGCTATGTTACTACCGAATCTCACATTTCTGTTGAAACACATGACTTTGGCAAAGACATTAATTGCCACCCAAGAGATGTCAGCGAGAGTATCTATGACATGCACGCCAGCATCACTTTGGAGTACATGACCCTCGAGAACCTCAAGGAGAAATGGGAGAAGCAGATGAAAGACATTAAAAAATCCCATGCCCACATATTTCACAAGTTGTAAGTACTACACCTTTGTCATTATTTTCAAAAAAGGGGGAAAATATATGTATACATTAAAAAGGGGGAAAATGTTTATAACTTACAAAGGGGGAAAACATGTCGAAGGGGAAAATGTACCAAAGAGGGAAATACACAAAGGAGGAAACATGTACATACACTGTACCAAGGCATGCACATAGGGGGAGTCATTGATAAGGTAAACACTTGGTGTATATACTGCACATATCAGTTTTTGATACTAATTCCAAAGGGGGAGATTGATAATCCTTAAAGGATCATAAGTTGTCATTAGTATACAAGGAAACATTTTTTGGACCGTCAGTTACATGATCACCGAGTGACAACATTCAGTCAAGCATAGAGGTCACCGAAACAATCAAGTGCAGAGGTCACCAAAAATGTCTTAGCACAGTGATCACCGAAATCAGTGAACATCGATAGCACTATCACTGACATACAGTTCAAAGAGTAAACTGAGAGCACGGTTCACAGAGTAACCCGAGAGAACAGTTCACGGAGTAACCCGAGCACCAGTCTACCGAGAGACAATTTTTTTCCCGAGAAAAGTGGATCTCAAACTACACATCAACTGAAGCACTTTAGTCATTAAAATAGATTTATGCTTAGCTGGACAACTCTTTTTGTGGATCAAGAACACCGTAATATGTAGATTTAATTAGTTTAACTAATTATATTTATCCAAACTAGGAGATCAAGGTCAAGTTGTAAACCTTTGATCATAGAGTTTTTCTTGTAAAGCGTGAAACCTAATTAGGCCAAAACCTTTGTATATATAGATGTATAATCAATCAAGAACATGATGATTGTAGCCGGGTAAAAGTACAAACCCGTGTCACACTTTTATAAAGGAAAAGGACCACAACATGTAAACTGTTCAATTTTAACGACATAAAAAGTGGCATTTGTATTTAGAATTTGAGGATGATGTAAAGTGATGAAATATGTAAAAATAGATGAAGTTTATGCCTATAATTGTTTAAATTTTTTTTGAATAAGAATTGACATAGTTTTTTTAAATTTTAAGTCCATTTTTCAATTGCTCAAAACTGCTGAAAATGTAGGGTCTAGTTCCCACCAAACAAGTATATGAAAATAATCTATTTTTCCTCTGATTTCAAAATATGTTATAGATAAAATGTATAGCTAGTGCAGAAAAGAAGAAAGATTGTTTTTTAATGTATATTTTCTCCGTTATAACTGCTCAAAGTTGAACTTATCTGAAATCGACAGATTTCATTTCCCATCAAATTTCCCCTATCAAATCTACACCATTCAAAAAAAACATTACATGTTCTTAAAGAGGACTCTCTCCTCTAGTGTTAAATATAAATTTTAAATTTTTTTGATATGATTTACTATTTTATTTATTTATTTGAAGCAACATCTTCTCGAATGTTAAAATACCTACATGTTATATTTTGAAATTATATTATATTAGATCTAATCAAAATACAATAAACTTTATATGACAATAATCTTGACTTTGAGCTCTACAAAAGGGTATTTTTTATATTTTTTAAAAATGTCATTAAAAAGGGTAGGGGTTATTGAAAGATCAATCTTCTGAAATAATTTTATTTCTTTCGTAATTGGTATAAAACATGCATTTAATAGACATTTCCAATTGGAAAAGTTTAACCACTTATCTAGCTTAGATAGAATGCATCTAGCTGGACCATATGTTTGACAAAATTTAATTTTTATTTAGAAATACTCAAATTAAGCTGTGCTGATAAGTGGTCCTGAAACGTGACACAACTTTGTGCTTTTACCCAGCTGGAGAAGACATCTATTGATCAGACAGAAACTTTCATGTAGAAGGACACAAAAGGAAGAATTCAGTTATGAAGAACTAGATTCAAGGTTACCAAGCAGAATAGAGGTATTATTCATCACAATTTGGTGATACATAATTATGTGAACTTAATGGATCTGTATTTAGCAATTCAAGATTGCAAGTTATCAGGTCATAAGTATTTTTGTCTACTCTCTAACAATTGTAGAAAATAGAATAAATCCTTCAAGAAGGTGGACTTAACAGTCTTATTGTAAATCTCTTAACCGAGTGCACACATATATTGTGTTGTTAAAATCTCTTAACAGAGTAGACTTAACAAGTCTAACATGTTACTTCTAACAGGGTAAGATCATCAGAAGTGATCACAACTTGTAGCCTTAACCGACACCTTCCATTCTGCAAATAGTGAAGCTTTGTGGGTTTCATCCCCACCACAGTTTTTACCTTCTAACAAGGGTTTTCTGCGTTATCATTTCTTGTGTCATGTGTAACTAAGTTTCATGAATGTTTCTATGATTTTTTACATGCACTTACATTTATGTTATGATATTGCATGCATAAGGTAGAAAAGCAATATGGTCGATAATGCAAGAAAAGATTACTAAGGTTAATTGATAAAAGTTTTAAGGGTACTGATTCACCCCTCCCCTCTCACTACACACCCTTCCATTATTCCAACACATAAAAATTAATATTAATTTTTGGTTAACATGCTTCTTCTATGCCTAGTAACTTCTATTTTCATAAATTGTCCTATTGTTATAGATTTTTTGATTACTATTTTGTAAATATTTATGCAAATACAAAAACTCCAATGTGACATCACTTGTATTGCATTCTATGATTTTAGCTACATCATACTTGCTAACTTTTTTCTTCATCCATCATCTCAAATTTGAATTAGAACCACAAATTATAGATCCTTTCTTTCTATTTATTTATATTTCTAATGAAAAAACAATATGCTTTCTTGACGTAGTCATTCTTTTACTAAGTTAATACTTAAGTGGATGAAAAATGAATCTAATGATGGTTTAGTGGATATGAGGTAGGAAGTTAGAGGACATATTGTTGGAATATGGATACTTGTAAGGTTGAAATATGGTTGGTAAGAATCTTGTGACATATCAAATAGGATGGAGGTTTTGGTTTTCCAAAGTTATGTGGATTCACTAGAATTTGCAAGGGGTTGTGTGGTAAAAATGTTGTGGGTCTATCAAAGGAGGATAGAGGTGGTTCCACTTTTGAATATCAAACCCAATATTTTGGTATAAGGTTTAGAGTCTTGAGGTCTTTCAATTTTCAAATAAATTTTCATTCACAAGTTTCAAGAAAATCATGGTAACAACTAGACACTGAAAGGAATTCTAGTGCATGATGAGGTACCTCTTCAATAGGTTTTGGTCTTGGGTTTTAAACTTAAAGAGAAATATCTCATCATCTAGTCTTGATGGACTCTAACATAGATTCAAGTGAGCTTTCTATTAGTGTTTCTAATTGTATTATAGAAAAGGGCGTGTCTAAAATGGAGATATCTTAGGTATATATATATATATATATA
>MU223755.1:263524-288355 GCA_018584345.1 Thuja plicata
TATATATATATATATATATATATATATATGCAGTTGAGATCTAATATAAATTTGGTTAGGGATTGGGCCCTTAAGAAGTGGTAGACCAAATATAAATTGGAAATAGAAAATATACCTAAGGTTTTTCCCCTTCTCTTTTTCTTGTGAAGAAGACCATTCAAACATCTTGGTTGATGGTCCTTCGTTCTTTGGCAAGTCAGTATTGGATTTGAAGAGATTGGATATCAACTTTAACCCCTCTAATATGTCGTTCAACCATCTTGGTTGGTGGTCCTTGGTCATTTACATTGCTTGCAACTAATTTGATAAAAACCTAAAACCTATTCATCTTTACCTTCCACATTTTTGAATGTGACGAGATGGACATATAATTAAAGTGTTGATTAATATATAAATAATGTTAATAAATTATATTTATTAAAATAATAGTTATTCTCACATAATTAAAAAATAACTCATAAAAACCAAATGTGAGCCTTTATAGATATTCCATGATATTATAATAATAATAAGATTACGAACAATTATTTGTTGAATTTTCAGCTCTCTTCACAATCAAAAGAAATTGATAATAGACATCTATAGGCAACTCGTGTGAATTAATTTAATGGGATTTATAACTGCCAACATTTTTGTTGATATTTACTTCACTCAAAATGTTTCTCAATATGAGTATTATTAGCTTTCATGTTATATAGAGAGTCATTTTAATTTGATTGTCTAGAAATCACGTTAATATAAGCACTCGTCCATAAGAAATATTATAACAATTATATAGTGGTCCTCCACTTTTGCTTTTAAAAAAATAAATTATTTGTTGAATTTTCAGATCTCTTCACAATCAAAAGAAACTGATAATAGACATCTAGAGGCAACTCGTGTGAAATAATTTAATGGGATTTATAACTGCCAATCTTTTTGTTGATATTTACTTCACTCAAAATGTTTCTCAATATGAGTATTATTAGTTTTCATGTGTTATATAGAGAGTCATCTTAATTTGATTGTCTAGAAATCACATTAATATAAGCACTCGTCTATAAGAAATATTAGAACAATAATATAGTGGTCCTCACTTTTGCTTAAATTTTTTTTTTTGTTGAATTTTCAGATCTCTTCACAATCAAAATAAATTGATAATAGACATCTAGAGGCAACTCGTATGAATTAATTTAATGGGATTTGTAACTGCCAATCTTTTTGTTGATATTTACTTCACTCAAAATGTTTCTCAATATGAGTATTATTAGCTTTCATGTTATATAGAGAGTCATTTTAATTTGATTATCTAGAAATCACATTAATATAAGCACTCGTCCATAAGAAGTATTAGAATTTTGAGTAGTTCATGTCATAAATGAACTTTAGATTGAAAAAGTGAGATTCAAAGATAAAGTAATATAAATCACTCTTAAATATGAATAATTACAAAATTAACATATAAATCTCAAAGAATGGAAATCATGAAGAGGTGAAAGAGTGAAAGGGTTCAAGAAAATGAAAATAAATAATCATTTATTCAATGAGAGGGTGAATAAAATGTCTTTTACATAAATTCAGGGTATATAAACAAATTACATAAATATTGCAAATCTAATCTAGAACAAATAGTTATGAAAATGTGATAAATCTAAATGAACTAAATGTTTCAAAATTTTGAATAAAAAATATCTACTCAGTTAGAAAACTATGATAAATAATAAAATGTGACTCCACAATAGTATTTAGAAATATTAGAAAAGATTAGATGTATGATTTGAAATGATGAATGTTATGTGTGTGTGTGTGTGGAGATTTCTCATAGGTGTGGATGTAATATATCTCACATTTATAATCTTGTCTTATGGATTTGATCTATGTAACCTTTTGGAGTGTCACTTTCTTTACCTTTACCTTGAAGTTCTCAATTAGATCATGTGCGTAAAAAATGTTTTAGTGTTTGATGGTTCACATATGGTAGGGATGTGTCAAACACATTTATCAATATCAATTTAATAACCAAAATTATTGTTGGCATTGTTCTCAAACATTTAAGATGTCCTAAATGCTTGTGCAACGAAAAGCATATAAGTACTGAATAACATCACTGTGATATAAGATGTCTAGATATGTCTGAATGATCCAAAATAAATGAGGGCTACTCTTTGAAATACAACTCCAAATATTTAAAAAAAAACTTTCGCGCTTTAAGTTGGTATAAAACACTCACAAACTAAAAAGTCATTCCTTTATTTAAATTTGAATCCTAAAAGTTAAGGTGTTGTTTCCACATATATAAAAGTAATCTAAATCACTTCTTAAAAGGTAAATCTAACCAAAAAAAAATTAAAAAATTGAAAATTAGAATAAGTTCCTTGAATAAGTGTAAAAAAAAAAGAAAAAGATTTAAGTTATGTCCCCAATATCAATTGAAAATATAGTATTCATACATTTATTATTATATAAAAATCACTCCAATCGAGTTGATCCCAAAACTTTAATTAAAAAACACATAAATGTAAAAATTTCAACATTCCAAAACTATACTAATTTAATGCTAGTTTTCACAAACCAAATCAGTTTCATATCACACTTTAAATATTCCTGCTTCGATGGGTGTTGTCTGCTCAACTTTTCTTGGTGATTTTTAATACAAAAAAATAACAAGGAACTTTTCTTCTTGTCTAAGAAACCCCAATATATGGTGGATATCACATGATGAAAATGCAAGCCTCACATTTTTCATTTCTGAACGTAATCAATTGACTCTCATTCTCAGCAAAAGAAAACGCCTACTCACCTGACCTCCTTTTCTTTTCTTGACTTGCAAGCTACCCATAAATAATAACAAGCAATTTTTTTTAAAAAAACCAACACTAAATGATCGAAACGGCCCAACAATAATCGTGCTGCTTTCATTGCTCCAAACAATTGCCCTAACTTGTGCTTTACGTACTCTTTCGTATGATAAATGGCATGAAATAGCAAAGCACACTCTACAACGACTCTTTTTTATTGGAAACAAATGCATGAAATATGTTCGTTATACTCAAATTGACTGGCAATATATAATTATGGGCATTAACAATTCTCCTCTAATATGAAAACGCAGATTTGACTCCTTTATTGACACTACTTAAAGTTCTATTCCTCATTTATTTTTATTTTAAAAGTCAAAATAACAAAATTATTATAATAAATTTGTCTATATATTTTTGAATGATGTTTTGAATTATACTCAATTATTATAATAAAATTGTGTGTACATTTTTGAATGATGTTTTGAATTATATTCAATTATTATAATAAAATTGTCTATACATGTTTGAATGATGTTTTAAATTATATTCAATAATGTTTTTTTAATGATAGATTATTGAGTGTGATCTGAAACGTGATTCAAAAAGATATCACAGTTTCCTCTTAAATATCTATATTCAATAATCTATGAACAATATAACATGTATTATAGTTTAATTGATAATTTTTTTATTAATTAAGACATGTACTCACATTTGAACTCTTAAATGTCTGATCCGACTAAGTTCTATACTGTGATTTAGATGTATCCCTATTCATTATATCGTTGTTATATACTGTTTTCCATGTTGAACTTGTAATCAATTAACTGAGTTCGCCCAAACAAGGTGAAGGGATGAAAAGTTGCACTTAACTTGCTTTTCTGCTTCATTTGACAATGTTGTTTTCACATTTTGGTTATATGGTGGGAATACTTCTATGATCTTATCATTAGCTTAAGTTTTTTACTATTAAAAAAAATGTTATTAAAAAACTTAAGATTAGTTTTGTCAATTTTGAATTATTAATTGATATATGATTATGAATTGATTTCTTAATTATTCATTCCTTTTATCATACACGATTACGAATTGATTCTTCAACTATTCAATCCTTTTATCTATTATAAAAAATATTTGTAGTGCATGTATAGATTATTTTTTTTTAAAGTAAAGATTTTGTTGCAGGTGAAAAAGTCTTTGATATGTCTCCTTTTGTCATTTTTAAAAAAATATGGCTTAAAATTATTTTTTTACATTTGGAAGTATCTCCACCTATAAATTAACAAGTCTTTTAAGTACTTAAGAGATTATTTTCAGTGTCTTTAAATCAAGAAGTCTTTCAAGACCAAAAAAGAGTTTTTTGCGAGTAAAACTCTCTATGTGTCTCTTTTTAATAGTTTCTTTTTAAAAATCACATAGACTATTAAAAATATAAAAAATTAGTAATTTGTTGTAGGTTAAACTCTTTGATGTGTTTGTTTTTTATAGTTTTTTTTTAAAATGACATGAAAATTATAAATTTTAAAATATAAATTGAAGAGTTCTAGTTTAATTGGTACAATTGATCATATATTCTTTGATTATGTCAAGTATTAATATTTAAAGTTTTCACAAGTAAAATAATGTCATATTCAACTTCTAAATGTTTTGATGAATTAAATCTCTTTGCTCATAAAGGAAATCATTTTAAATTTAAATATTCCATAATTTAATATATAAAATCAAAAAATCCATAAAAGTAATTTTTCTTGCTTCTTTGTTAATCAATTAATATATTTTGAAATTATTATCTATCATTTAAAATATACAAGAAATATTTGGTTTGTGGTTATCACAAAGATATTATGCCATTTTGTAATTGGAAAAATGCATTCCTTCCAATTCATTTTAGATTTAGGTTGATATTTTTATTTATAATCTAATAAATAGTATCTATGAATATATTTATAATGAAAGTTTGGTATAAATATTAAGATTAAAGACTATTGGGTTTTTTAAGTTAATTTTAAATTAGATGTATACTATTTTTTAATTATTATAAATTAATTAAAATATTAAAATAAATTTTATCTTAATATTAATATGTTAGAACAAATCTCAATTGCCAAAATACACAAAGTGATATTTCAAGATGGTTTGTGATTAAATGGTAAAAAATGTATGAAATAGAAAATAAAATCAAGATTTTATAACAGTCTCCTCCCTCAATGTTAAATTTAGATCACAAATCTAAATTCATCATAAATATAAAATTTACAAAGATCATAAATTCTTTTACATAAATCATAAATCTAATTTTTTTAAAAGAGGAGAGAATGGATAATATTTTATTTTAAAAACTATAAATATAAAAAAATAAAAAATAAATATTCACATGATCAATTTTTTTTAAAAGGTTATATTATATTAGTGGAATTAATTAATTTTTTTGGTAAAAGTGGCTAGGCCACGATATATTTTATTAATAATAGTAAAAAGTTTACAAACCTGGTTTAGGTGGGCATACCGACAGGTAAGAACCAGGAAGAAAAATTATGGCTGTAGCCCATGCAGATAAATTAATATGCTGATATACTAGTCTACCCAAATCAAGCCAAAAAGAAAACTCTACTAGTCCTTACAATCCCTATTAGCCCATTACATCCTTGAAAAAGATCCATCAGAGAGAAAGGGGGGAGAAGAAGAAGGGGATCCAAGGGATGCATATGTCATTGTTGAAGAAGATTGTCTTTCATCCACCAAAACCAGGCAGGGAACCAAGCCTGAAGTAGTATCCTCGCCAAACATAATTAACTGATCCTCCATGCATAGTTCAAGAATATGAAGGCGATTAAACACCCAGAACGGTGCACCTACATAGAAAACAACTCTACCTTTGGCTAAAATCCATATTAGTACTACTGATATAGTATGAAATATTAGGGAAAGAAAACTGAAATCCATGAGGTGAGAATATAATCTAAAACACACATATAAAGGGAAATAATTAACCACCTTTCTACACCAAAAAAATCCCATGAATATAAGATTGGATCAAGCCAATGAAAAATTCAAAAATGGAGAACCCCAAAAATCATAATGTGTAACATATATGAGAGGTAAAAAAGAACAGTTAAGAATATGATAAATCAACATGGTAAGTTAGCCTCAAATAGAAGTATCAAGATTATACCAAATGTGACAAAGAATTCATATCCACTTACGGAAGTTGGAATGGATCATCAATCGCCTTATTTGCCAAAAAATCAGCAACCATATTTGCCTCTCTGAAACAGTATTTAAGCTCAAAGGATTGAAAGGTTGTTAATATTTTGAGGACCAAATCCAGTCTATATCTTAGTTTTTGTGAGGAATTATTTCTAGAGGATACTATGTTATAGGTCACCATTGAGTCCCCCTCAATTATAATATTAGATATCTTCATGGAGATAGCAATAGAAAGACCGAAGAGAAGAGCTTCCATCTCCGCTACATTGTTGGAGTCTGAGGGAAGCTTTTTGCAATATGCTCTAATAATGTTCCCCTTAAAATTTCTAAAAACAATTTCCCTAACTTGTGCTTTACGTACTCTTTCGGTGGGGATAAATGGCATGAAAGAGAAAAGCACACTCTACACCGACTCTTTTTAAGTTCACAACTTCACATCATGCTTCTGATTGTGATTGGAAACAAATGCATTAAATATGTTTGTTATGTTAGTAATAACTAAGAGGGGAGAGTGAATCAGTGACCTCAAAAATATTCCAATAATCAACCCAAAAACTTAGTACCACAATATTAAGCCTCTAGTTATATTCAGTCCTATAAGGTGAATGCCTCCAAATACTATTATCAAATTACTACTGCTCGGAATGCTTTGTTAAACCTTCTATTATATGTTTACCGAATAGTAGTTTGTTAATTTACCGAAAGACAGTAAATTATCTAGAGTATACCAATCAATCCAATTAAGTTATGTTTAATGAAAAACACTAAAGTAATGACTCATAAACACATTGACACATGGATTTTTAACGTGGAAACCATGTTAAGGGGAAAACCACTTAGGACCGGTAACCCAAAATTTTTACTCTTCTAAAGTGAGCTCGGTGAAGAGCCAACCCTGTTAAAGGTTACAAATACACTGTTAGGCGTGACCTTGTTAGAGGATTTAAAAGTTTAGTTTGTCACTTGATATCGTGCATCTCTATGCTACCTTCCTTGATCAAACACTCACTTGGCCTATCAATAGGTATCTGGCATCTCATGTTATCTTCATGATCAAAATTTTTGATACTCATGTGGATGTATCTCAATATAGAAAGGATCTTTAAATCTCGCTCGGTTAAGAGAATTTCTAAATCAATGGTTAAACTGAAACAGTATGATCTATTCACATATACAACTTATACTTGCAGATTTTCAGATCTATTGTAATCTCATAAAACTACTCTAATCAATATATCTCAATTTATACCTTTGATCCACTTTGATTTTTCTTGGTGATGTTGTGCTTTGTTGCTCAGTGTCCGCATAAAAATTTAGCTCTTTGCTCAGCTTGATTGATTAGGACTGTATGAAGTTATTCTTCATCAGTTTCTCTTTAGCATCATTTTCTCATTCATTCACCCACCACAATTCCTAATGAATTAAGTTGTCTCTTTATAGACATGATATCACCCTTGTTAGGTTCTTGATTTTCTTGATCTTGGCGTGATCCACAATTCTCGCTAATTAGATTTAAAGCAAAACTCATGTTTTATCCCGCAGAGATCTTCTTGCCAACTAGACAAAATAGCTTTAAAGATCCCTTACTTATCTCTGGCTTTATCTTGTCGATGAAAACAAAGATAACTACTAGTTAACTCTATATTTATCTCTGCCAGCTAGATATTTTTTATTTTCTGAACTCAAGTTAATTTCGGTGTTTAACTCTTTGATAGCTTCGGTCAACACTCCAGTTCTCCTTGGGCTTCTCCATCGGTTTACACTATGTTTCTAGCCGTCGGTTATGCTTGTGATTCTTCTCATCGGTAATTCTCGTCGGTGTTCTTGCTGGGGCATCACTGTGACTTGAATTTCAGTGATCTCTGTCCGTCGGTGTCCACTGACCATCGGTGTTTGAAGTCACATTGTGAACACTTATCTTTTATGCATTATTGAAAGCATAATCTTTATCTCTCTGATTCTTTGAAGTTTTTGACACTTTGATTATAATCGATTAGATTATATCAAGTTGACATCAATGACAATACAATCCATTAACTAATTTAATGTCTTGCATTATCCTCCTTCATTTTGGTGATCAACTTAACATCTTCAAACATTCAATTAGTTACATGTCATCAATCTCTCCCTTTGGCATTGATGGCAACATACTACATTATCATACTATACTATCACTAATACAATATGAAATATATAGTTTCATCAAGCTTTCCTAATGTAACTATTATAAATGTCTAGTTCTCGATAAGCTCAAAATAGCTTGGATTTGTTTCATGCAGAATGCTTGTCTGCAATCTTCAATGCCTTCTCTAGATAGATGTATCATCTGATATCTCTGTTCTGATATGTGTTCTGCCTTGACTGTCCCTCTTCTTGATAATCTCTTTTTCTTTTGATAGCAATCTTTCTCTTTGTCTGAACTCTCTCCCTTTGTTACTTCTCTCCCTTAGATGGATATTTCATATGTAATCAATTTCTCTCCCTTAGAATATTGATTAACTCTTCCTTCTGATTCAATGAGATAATCTCTCCTTGCTGATAATGAGATCATCTCTCCCTTTATATATGATAATGGAATCATCTCTCCCTTTGAAAAAAATGCCAAACAAAATAATCATCTATATCATGTTCCATCCCTTTGCATAATATATTCCTTGAATTTCCCTATCCATCAACAATACAATATTCTAATTGTCAGTGCAGATTTGTACCTTGCTATGTACAGATGTATCTGTTGCTGTCCATCTCACTGTTTACACCAACATGACTGATCTTCAAATTTGGTATAGGCTGATGCAATCTCCTAGTCAGCTTACTGACCGATAGACAAGGGTTGGACCCCTAGTATCTGTCTCAGGTACTCAAATGTATCCTTCGGTAATGGCTTGGTGAATATATCAGCTAATTGTTCCTTTGATTGAACATATTCCGGTGTCACTTCCTTTGCTTGCACATGTTCTCTTAGATAGTGACACTTTAAATCAATATTCTTATTCTTAGCATGCATGAATGGATTCTTAGAAATGTTTATTTCACTGGTATTATCATAGTAGATAATTACTGGTTCAAGAATATTCATATTCACACCTTCTAGCAATTGTTTGATCCATGCAATATTGGAGAAATTTGCAGAAACAACCACATATTATGCTTCTGTAGTAGACTGAGAGATGCATTCTTGCTTCTTTCTGATCCATGAGACAAGTCTATCACCCATGAAGAATGATCCTCTAGTTGTGCTCTTTCGGTCATCAATGTTTCCAACCCAATCAACATTTGTATAGACTTGTAGCTCAAATTTTCCTTCTCTTTTGTACCATAAGCCATAGTCCTCAGTGTTCTTTAGATATCTCAGAATTCTCTTGACAGTAGTCATATGTGATTCTTTGGGATTAGCAAAGAATCTTAAAACTATTCCAACTGCATGTGTTATATCTGGTCTGGTATGAACAACATACATCAATTTTCCAATCATTGATCTATATAAGGTCTGATTTACCTCATTGGATTTTTCTTCTTTTTCCAGTTTACATCCGGTAGCCATAGGTGTTCCAACTGGTTTGGAATCTTCCATCTTGAATATCTTCAACACTTCCTTGATGTATTTGGACTGAGTGATGTATATGCCTGCATCTTGTTGAAGAATTTGTAGACCAAGAAAGAATCTGATCTCTCCAAATATAGACATTTCAAATTCCTTGCTCATTTCATTAGCAAAGGATTTGCATAACAATTCATTTCCCCCAAAAATGATATCATCAACAAAAATTTCAGCAATTAGAATTTTACCATCGGTATCTTCTTTTAAGTATAGATTGCTATTTTCACTTGTTCTAACAAATTTTATGCTAATGAGATATGAGTGAAGTCTTTCATACCAGGCTCTCAGTTCTTGTTTCAATCCATACAAGGCCTTATGTAGTATACATACCATGTTTCTCTTGTCTAGATCAACAAACCCTTCTGGTTGTTCAATGTATACCTCTTCTTCTAGTATTCCATTTAGGAATGCAGCATAAGCAAGTAAAATTCTAACTCCTTCTAGTCTAGCAATGGGTGCAAAGGTTTCTCCATAATAAATACCTTCTTCTTGTGCATATCCCTTGCATACTAATCTTCTTTGCTTCTAGTGACTTCTCCATTCTCATTCAACTTGTTTCTAAATATCCATTTGGTACCGATGACATTCTTGTCATCTGGTCTCGGTACTAGTGTTCATGTATTGTTCTTCTCAATTTGTTCTATCTCTTCATTCATAGCACTGACCCATTCGTCATTCTCAAGTGCATTGTTAATATATTTAGGCTCAAAATCACAAAGTAAACAAACCTATTGTATTCCTCTGGTTTCTTTTTGCTTTCCTTATCATTATTTTCTACAAATTTATCTATTTTCACATTGGTACTTTCAATGATTTTTTTAGATGAGTTGTTAAGACATTTATAAGCCTTGATTTTGGTTGAGTACCCTAGAAAGATACATTCTTCACTTTTGCAGTCAATTTTCCATTTCTATCATCCTTCAATATATAACATTGACTACCAAAGATTTTGAAGTAACTTAGATTGGGTGTATAACCATACCAAAGCTCATAGGGTGTCTTATTTGTGTCCTTCAATTGTACTTTGTTTAGTGTGTAGACAACATTACTGACAACTTCCCTCCAAAAAGTTTGAGTGATGCTTTTCTCAATCATTAATGTTCTTGCACAGTCAACAATTGATCTATTTCTCCTTTCAGCAATTCCATTTTGCTGTGGTGTCCTTGATGTAGAAACCTGTCTTTTAATTCCATGCTCATTGCAATAGTCAGTGAGTTCTTTTGAAGTAAATTCCCCTCCTCTATCCGACCTTAAGCATTTCAATTTATTTTCACTTTGTTTTTCTACCATTGCTTTATACCATTTAAACATCTTAAATGCTTCTGATTTATCTTTTAAGAACATGACTATCATCATTCTACAGTAATCATCAACAAAGAGAATAAAATACCTATCTCCATAGTAGCTCTTTGTCCTCATGGATCCACATAGATTTGTATGGACTAATTCTAGAATTGCATTAGATGTATGGGTTTTACTCTTGAAACTAGACTTTTTCATCTTACCTTTTTGACAATTCTTGCCCATGATATGCTCAGGCTTAGTCATGCTTGGTAAGCCTCTGTCATTCCTTTTGTTTCTTATCTTTATCATGTTGTCAAAGTTCACATGACACAATCTTTTGTGCCACAACCATATATCTTCATTTCTAGCCATTAAACAAGTGGTGTTAGTGTCATCAAGATAGAAAAGGTTACCTTTTGTCTACTCACCGGTACAAATCAATCTTCCTGATTCATTGTAGATCTTTTCCTTCTTATTTTCAAATGCTACTCTGTGACCTAAATTGTTCAGCTATGAAATACTTAACAAATTATAATTCAGTCCTTTTACCCAGTAGGAATTTTCACATTTTATCAGGTTATTCAACAGTATGGTTCCTTTACCTTCAAATGGACAAGGTGTATCATTTCCCATTCTCACTGAACCACCATTGTAGTATTCAAAAGTCTCAAACTTTTGTTTATCACAAGTCATAGCTTTCTTCATCTTCATCTTCATAGCTTTCTTCATAACTTTTGTTTCTACATAGCTTTCTTCATCTTCATCTGAATCATCCTTCATGGATACAAATACTATCTCAATGTCTTCTTTTGATTTGGTGTCGGTGTCATCAGCTCTGTTCTCTTCTAGGTAACAATCTTTCTTCCCTTTGTCCTTGTAGTCTCAGGTATCTCTCTTGTCATATTTTCAGTTGCTTCGGTAATCTCTATTATCACCTTTATCAAACTTCTTTTCATATGATCTATCATTTCCTCTGTCATCTTTTCGGTTTGGACATCTTGCAGCAAAGTGTCTAACGTCTTTACAATTGAAACATACAAGTGGTAATTTACCTTTGTACCTACCTTTGCCTCTCTGCAATCTTCTGGTCATTAGTGCTTCAATCTCATAAAGTCCTTGATCCTAATTATCACTGTCACTATCATTTCTAACAACATGTCTATGACTTGAGTTACTTATCTTTAAAGAAGATTTGAATGCAAATTCTATAGATGGTAAGACACTATTGTCAAAGTTACTCATCTCAAATGAAATTAGTCTACCAATCAGACTATCTAGAGTAATTGTATTGTTTGCAGCTACTCTCATTTCTTGAATAGAAGAAACTCTAATAGCATATACAGGCAATAAGGTTCTTAAGATTTTACTTACCACCATCTCCTCTTCAAGTACACTTCCAACTCCTTGGATAGCATTTACTACCTCTTTGATTCTGCAACTATATTGAGTAATGTTTTCTCCTGATTTCATCCTTAGGTCATCAAACTTCCCTCTTAGGCTTTATGCCTTTGCTCTTAGTACATTGACATCTCCTCCATGTACAAGCTTCAACTTATCCCACATTTTCTTTGTAGAGGTGCAGGTTTTGACATCTTCAAAATCAACATTGGAGAGTGATGATGCAAGTTCTATCATCATGCAGTTATGCTCATGCTTTACTCTTAATTTCTCAAGGGTGTGAGGTCCTATAGGAAACACATATTCAGTATCTAAGTATTGAACAATATCATTTCCAATACCTGATAGGTGGAGTCTTATTTTTCTTTGCCATGATGCAAAGTTGTCTTTATTCAACTTGGGCACATCTTGTCTATTCATCTTGTGATCTTTTGCTTGAGCTGTTAAACTCCCTTTCTAAGAACACAACCTCCGATACCAATTTTTATTAATAACTGAGAGGGGGGGTGAATCAGTGGCCTCAAAAATATTCCAATAATCAACCCAAAAATTTAGTACCACAATATTAAGCCTCTAGTTATCTTCAGTCCTATAAGATGAATACATCCAAATACTATTATCAAATTACTACTGCTCGGAATTCTTTGTTAGACCTTCTATTATATGTTTACCGAATAGTAGTATGTTAATTTACCAAAAGATAGTAAATTATCTAGAGTATACTGATCAATCCAATTAAGTTATGTGTAATGCAAAACACTAAAGTAATGGCTCATAAACACATTGACACATGGATTTTTAATGTGGAAACCCTGTTAAAGGAAAAATCACTTGGGAATGGTAACCCAAAATTTTCACTCTTCTGAAGTGAGCTCGGTGAAGAGCCAACCATGTTAAAGGTTACAAACACACTGTTAGGTGTGACCTTGTTAGAGGATTTAAAAGTTTATTCTATCACTTGATATCGGGCATCTTTATGCTACCTTTCTTGATCAAACACTCACTTGGCCTGTCAATAGGTATCTGGCATCTCATGATATCTTCATGTTCAAACTTTTTGATACTCATGTGGATGTATCTCAATATAGAAAGGATCTTTAAATCCCACTCGGTTAAGAGACTTTCTGAACCAATGGTTAAACTAAAATAGTATGATATGTTCACATATACAACTTATACTTGCATATTTTCAGATCTATTGTAATCTAATAAAACTATTCTGATCAATATATCGCGGTTTATACCTTTGTTCTACTTTGATTATTCTCGGTAATGCTATGCTCTGTTGCTTGATGTCCACATAAAACATTATCTCTTTCCTCAGCTTGATTGATCAGGACTGTATGAAGTTGTTATTCATCAGTTTCTCTTCAGCATCCTCTTCTCATTCATTCACCCACCACAATTCGTAATGAATTGAGTTGTCTCTTTATAGACATGATATCACCATTGTTAGGTTCTTGATTTTCTTGATCTTGGTGTTATCCACAATTCTTTCCAATTAGATTTAAAGCAAAACTCTTGTTTTATCTCGCAGAGATTTTCTTGCCAACTGGACAAAACAACTTTAAATCCCTTACTTATCTCTGGCTTTATCTTGTCGATGAAAACAAAGATAACTACCAGTTAACTCTATATTTAGCTATGCCAGCTAGATATTTTGTCATTTTTGAACTCAAGTTAATTTCAGTGTTTAACTCTTTGATAGCTTCGGTCAACACTCCAGTTATCCTCAGGCTTCTCCGTCGGTTTACACTATGTTTATGGCCGTCGGTTATCCTTGTGATTCTGCTCGTCAGTAATGCTCATCGGTGTTCTTTCTTAGGCATCACTGTGACTTGAATTTTGGTGATCTCTATCCATCGGTGTCCACTAACCATTGGTGTTTGAAGTCACATTGTGAATACTTGTCTTTTATGCATTTCTGAAAGCATCATCTTTATCTCTCTGATTCTCTGAAGTTTTTGACACTTTGATTATAACCGATTAGATTATATCAAGTTGACATCAATGAAAATACAATCCATTAACTGATTTAATGTCTTGCATTATCCTCCTGCATTTCGGTGATCAACTTAACATCTTCAAACATTCAATTAGTAACATGTCATCACGTTATACTGAAATTGAGTGGTAATATATAATTAAGGGCATTACAAATTCTCCTCTAATCTGAAAAAATAGATTTGACTCCTTTATTGACACTACTTAAGTTCTATTCTTCATTTATTTTAATTTAAAAAGGTCAAAATAAAAATAAAAATTATTATAATAAAATGTCTATACATTTTTTAATGATGTTTTGAAATATATTCAATTATTATAATAAAATTGTATGTACATTTTTTAATGATGTTTTGAATTATATTCAATTATTATAATAAAATTGTGTATACATTTTTTAATGATGTTTTGAATTATATTCAATTATTTTTTATGCTAGATTATTGAGTGTGATCTGAAACGTGATTCAAAAAGTTAAATACAATTTCATCTTAAATATCTATATTCAATAATCTATGAACAATAGAAAATGTGTTATAGTTTAATTAACTAATTTTAATTGATAAAATTTTTATTAATGAAGTCATCTATTCACATTTGAACTCTTAATCTTAAATTATATTTTTGATACGACCAAGTTCTATGCTCTGATTTAGATGCATCCTTGTTCATTATATCATTTTTGATTAAGGAAAACAGGTTTTGATGGGTTCCTGAAACCCTAAAAAATATAGAAAAGATACTAAAGCATATAAGCGTTACATAACAACCAACAAAAAGTAGACAGACCTAACAAATCAGTCCCAAACATCAAAATGCCAGGGACGCACACCCAATAAAGCCAAGACTAAAGAACCAGGGGTGCAATTCAGGCTATTTCTCTGAGAATCTCCGCCGCCCATATTTCCAGCTTGGTCATTCTCCCTGCAGCTTCTCTAAGCTCAGCCAACTCTTTGTCAACTTCCTGGTTTTCCATCTGTTTGGCTTCCTCTCTTGTTCCCTTCTTATTTTCTTCTTCAGGAAGTTGCACACTGTCGCTGTGCATCGACCGATCCTCTTTGTTTCCTCTTTGTTCTTGAAACTTGTCAATGATTACCTTGATCTTATCATTTGAGGCTTTAAGTATGTTATAACTTTGCTCAACAATTTTAACCATTGAGTTTTCAATGCCTTCGAACCTATGCTTGAGCTCGGTCACTTTGCTATCCAGCTCCCTGTCCTCTGCAATATTCTTGTTGTTTTTTATTATGATTTCTTTCTCCATCCTGTCCATCCTTTTTTCAGCTCATAGATTTCATAGTAGGTACATTTCGTTGATCTATAGCTGTCAATGACACTATTTTTTGCATTGTTCATCACATCCATTTGGGGGTCTTCCCTCGCATTGTCGCTAAAAATCACCAAAGCAGGATCAATAAGCTCTTCCATCTGAATTCTGCCCTCCTTGTTCTCCTTAACCAATGTCCTGACCATTTCTCTCTTTATTCCCATCTTTGCAGAGACTGTGTCAAAGTTTCTCCAGACTACCTTTTTGTTTTTGCCTGTAATACTGTAGGTGTAATGGTCATCTCCATACTCTACAAAACCCTAGCTGTTGACATCCTCTTCATTCTCCTTCCCCTGACTCTCCTCTTCCTCAGCTCTCTCCTCTTGTGTTTTTTCCTGGCTAGCCTACTTCTCCTCCTGGATTTCCACCTTTATCTGATTCCCTCTTTTAAATCTTGTAACCCTCTTCCCTGAGCTTTCTTCCTCATTCTGAGTCAGCATTTTGATTGTGATCTTCCTCTTTTTATCCTTCTTCCCCTTCTTCGCACCTTGTTTCATTTTTCTATCTTCTCCCGAACTCTCATTCCCCATTTCCATGCCTTCCTCATTTTCATTGTACTCCCTATCTGATGATATCTCTATGTGTTGTTTTATAGTCTCCAATTTGACTCTTTTCTTCCCTTTTTTCGTCTGAAGAGGTTCTTCCTTCTCAGTCTCCGAGTGCATTTAGCTACTATCCTCTATGTCAGAGGGGACATAATCCTCCTGAGAATTACCTTCCTCAATTCTTTTGATTTCCTTTCCCAAAGTGCGAGCTTTGAAGTACTCATAAATTAACAGTAATAAACCCTCATGGAAAGCTGGGTTGCTAATGTGTTTATCCTTATAGTCATTTATGTTTTCATTTATGGACGAATAAAAGAAGAAAGGGATGGAAACCTTTTCCGCATACCTGAAGTGGTTGAGAAGCACGAAATGGTGAGTGTTGATGTGGTTGAATCTCGTATCTAGTGAGATGAATTTGATAATTGCCCTCAACACAAAATGCCTCAGAGTTTTGATTGAGCTTGGGTGGTAAAAGGTGCCCTTATTTACCAGAGCACACTTTTTAGCTTTGTTTTTAACGAAATCTATCAAAGCTTGGATGGAAATCTTCCTATCCCTATAAAATTTCTTCCCTATGATGGGAATGCCAGTCACCGCCGAAACGATTTCCTCAGTCACCATGAAAGTAACCCCATCAATTTTCACCTTCCCTTCTTTGCAGCTATTGACCATCATCTTTGTAACAGAGGGCTTCCACCCATGAAGGCGTTAAATGTAAGTGGTCACTTCACCCTTTTTCAAGATCTTCCAGACCTTTGATCTTCGGCGCCATTTTTCTATTTTTCTCTCCGGCTCTCTCCTGTGCCTTTCTCCCACCATTTCTGCAAATTCCTTGTTTCCTCTGTTTCTGGTGAACTTCTCACTTAGAGCCCTCTGTTTCATAATGAAATTGATTTGGAGTTTCGAGAAACTTCTTTTTGCCTCATAAATGATATAATTGATTATATGCCTCCAAGTGTGCCGACGGGGCCATAAACTGATTTTCCCATCGCGTCTCACGTACTTGCACATCATACGGGGATTCTTTCTCCGTCTGTCATAACTCTTCATAATTATCTTTTAATAACTCCAAGTCTGCCTAGAACCTGATCACTTTCAATGATGTTAACAATTTTCGATGGCAATTTATTCCCATCATACCATTTCTTCACTTCTTCATTCTTGACTCCCATATTTGCCAGCCTGTCTGCAACTTGGTTGGCTTCCTGGTAGTCGTGTGCCACATGGACTTGATCAAAAGAATTTAGGATTTGTTTACATTCCCTTATTATATTCTCAATGGTCCACGAAGGCCCAGTCTTTTCATTTAGGCAGTCTATAATATTCTTTGAATCCCCTTCTACCCATAAGTTCTTGATTCCCATTTCCTAGGTGAGCTTTAGAGTGTGATGTGCCGCACTTGCCTCTGCATAGTGGTTGGTTTGTGATCCCAGGTTGGTTTCCTGGGCGAGCTTTAGATTGTGATGTACCGCACTTGCCTTTGCATAGTGGTTCATTATATCGTTATAAACTATAAGAATCCATCATTGTTTCCATGTTAACTTGTAATCAATTAACTGAGTTCGCTCAAACTAGTTTTAGAGGGTATTATAATTAGTTGATTAAGCTACTTTGACCGCTGTACAAACAAAATAAAGGGATGAAAAGTTGCGCTTAGCTTGCTTTTTGCTTCATTTGACAATGGTATTTTCACATTTTGGTTATATGGTTGGAATGCTTCAATGATCTTATCATTGGCTTAAGGTTTTTACCATTAAAAAAATGTTATTAAAAAATTTAAGATTAATTTTGTCAAGTTTGAATTATTAATTGATATATGATTATGAATTGATTTCTTAATTATTCATTTTTTTTATCATACACAATTATGCATTGATTCTTCAACTATTCAATCTTTTTATCTATTATAAATATTATTTGTAGTGCATGTATAGATTAAAAAAATTAAAAAAAATAGAGATTTTGTTGTAGGTAAAAAAACTCTTTGATCTGTCTCTTTTTGTCATTTTTAAAAAATATGACTTAAAATTATTATTTTTGCATTTGGAAGTATCTCCACCTTCAAATTAACAAGTCTTTTAAGCACTTAAGAGATTATTTTTAATGTCTTTAAATCAAGAAGTCTTTGAAGACCAAAACATAAAAAGAAAAGAAGAGTTTTTGTTGCCGGTAAAATTTAAGATTAATTTTGTCGAGTTTGAATTATTAATTGATATATGAATATGAATTGATTTCTTGATTATTCATTCTTTTTATCATACATGACTATGAAATGATTCTTCAACTACTCAATCTTTTTATCTATTATAAAAAATTATTTGTAGTGCATATATAGATTAAAAAAATAAAAAAATAGTGATTTTGTTGCAGGTAAAAAACTCTTTGATTTGTCTCTTTTTGTCATTTTTAAAAAAAAATGACTTACAATATTTTTCTGTATTTGGAAGCATCTCCACCTTTTAAAAAAAAGAGTTTTTGTTGCGGGTAAAACTCTCTGTGTCTCTTTTTAATAGTTTCTTTTTTAAAAATACATAGAATATTAAAAATATAAAAATTAGTAATTTGTTGTAGGTTAAACTCTTTGATGTGTTTCTTTTTTATAGTTTCTTTTTTAAAATGACATGAAAATTATAAATTTAAAAATATAAATTGACGAGTTCTAGTTTAATTGGTACAATTGATCATATATTCTCTGATTATGTCAAGTATTGATATTTAAAGTTTTCACAAGTAAAATAATGTTATATTCAACTTCTAAATGTTTTGATGAATTAAATCACTTTTCTCATAAAGGAAATAAATTTTAAATTTAAATATTCTCTCATATTATAATTTAATATATAAAATCAATAAATCAATAAAAGTACTTATTTTTGCTTCTTTATTAGTCAATTAATATGTTTTGAACTTATTATCTATCATTTAAAATATACAAGAAATATTTGGTTTGTGGTTATCACAAAGATATTATGCCATTTTGTAATGGAAAAAAAACATTGCTTTCAATTGATTTTAGATTTAGTTTGATATTTTTATTTATAATCTAATAAATTGTATCTATGAATAAATAAAGCAGTTGAAGGAGATCACTTATAGCAATAGTGGTTTTGGAGATTTGGGTTGCGGGTGCAGAGAAAGCAGTGAAAGTGGAAAGCAATATGGAAGCCAATTTTAGTGTCGACTCCAAGAAATAGATGAAGGCATTCAAAGGGCCTGCAAGCCGTGGGAGAATTCAGGGTCTGCTTAAGATAAAGACAAAGTAAATGACAGAAGTGGTTATCATGGTGATTGGCGAACAGTTCCAAGAGATGCAGATAAAGTGTCAAACTAACCTGGACTGCATTTCCGTGTTTATCACTTGGGTGTTAAAAATCTGGAAGAGTGTAGAAGAGGTGGACATGGTAACCAGATCCCTGTTTGGGGAGGATGTGTTAGGAAAACTTGACTCCATCTTGGAGTGGGCGATTCCGGGGATAGGGTCAGACCTCTCAGAATGCTTTGAGGAAGAAGAGGATGGAAGGAGATATGGACTTATCCCTTTTTTGCGCTGGAGAGCCAATGTGGTTAAGACTTTGATGTTTCACAGAGAAGAAGAAGGATGGGAGAAAGTCAAAACAAATTTGGAGAAGTAGGAAGTCCGAGCCAAGGATATTGAAGGCATTTTCTCTCAAAAGGTGCCCCGCAGGAAACGCAACAAGAGAGCTGGTGCCAGGCCTGCAAAGAAGAACGAATAAGGAGAGGAGGTAAAGCTGGTTTCAAATTTGGTTTTTTGAATTTACTAGGAACTTATAGTGGGTTGGTGGTTTAAGCAAGCCATAGAGTTTTTTGAAGTTTTTGGTCCCAACTTAACAAGAAAGCGGATTTGCAGAGTGGTTGGAGAAAAAGATAGCAACCTTGAGAAGTTTACCAAGGATAATGTTTATATGTAATAGTTGAATGTTTTGAATGTATAGGTTGTAGTTGGATTTGCAGTAGTAGTGGCTTGACACGATGGGTAAATGCCCAAAATTATACTTTAGTAGGATAGTTTATATGGATGCAAAAAATGATGATGTAATTTACTTTGATATCAATACAAAAAACCCTTACTGATAAAAAAATAAAATAAAAGTTTGGTATAAATATTAAGATTAAAGGTTATTGAATTTTTAAAGTTAAATTTTAAATTAGATGTATACTATTGTTTTTAATTAATAAGGGGTTGAAGCCGAAGTATTTTTATTAATAACAATATAAAAATTACATAAGATATGTCTGCATATATGACTAAACCAAAATAGAGCTACTAACTACTCCTAGCCACCACCTACAAGGTCTATATTCCTATTATGCTTTGGAAATAAAGAGCAGGCTTCAAAAAATCTAAGCTAAGTATGTACAAAATGGCCCAGACTGGACTTATCTCTGTGGATTAATCTGAAGAAGAGGAGGTGCTTCCATTGTTTTCCTCAGCCGAGGCCACACTTTCTTATTCATATCTTTCCTCCTGCTCTTGTTCTTTGTTAGTGTCATCCTCCTCTTCAACCTCATCCTCCTCAACCTCTGCATCCCCAACTTCTTCTTCTTCGTCATCTTCTGCTTCCTCTTCCTCCTCAGCTTCTTCCTCTTCCTCTTCCTCCTCCTCTCCAGTATTATCCTCATTATCAGATGAGTCCTTGCTGCCCAAGTCATCTAAATTTTTGTCATATCTTTACTGGTAGACCTTGTACAAATCCTCATATAGGTCATCTTTGAAGGGTTCATCTAGGTCATCCTTCACGCCTAGAAATTTAGATAGAAAGGATATTCCTTGTTGCATCATGCCTCTTTTGATAATGTCATCTTTCAATTCCCACCCCTACAAGATAAAGAACCTCCCAGGTGGGCCTCTGTATATGTTTCTCCTTTGACTACTCCCAAGTCCTGGGAATGGGTCTCCCGCCCTCATCACCACTTCTTGTTCAATTATTAAAATAAAATTGTGTATACATTTTTTAATGATATTTGAATTATATTCAATTATTTTTTTATGATAGATTATTGAGTGTGATTTGAAACTGATTTGAAAAGGTATACACAGTTTCATCTTAAATATCTATATTCAATAATCTATTAACAATAGAAAATGTATTATAATTTATTGAATTGCTTTTACCGTTGTACAAACAAAATAAAGGGATGGAAGTCTATGTTTAGCTTGCTTTTATGCTTTATTTGACAATGATGTTTTCACATTTTGGTTATATGGTTGGAATGCTTCGATGATCTTATCATTAGCTTAAGGGTTTTACTATCAAAAATATGTTATTAAAAAATTTAAGATTAATTTTGTCTAAGTTTTAATTATTAAGTGATATATGATTATGAATTGATTTTTTAATTATTCAAACTTTTTATCATACATGACTAGGAATTGATTCTTCAACTGCTCAATCTTTTTATCTATTATAAAAATTATTTGTAGTGCATGTATAGATTTTTTTATTTTTTTTTATAAAAATAGAGATTTTGTTGTAGGTAAAAAACTCTTTGATGCTCATCTTAAACAGATTTGGGGTGACCAGGTTTGTCATTATTTAGATATTCAGGATTGTCTTGCAGTTTGGAAAGATCTTTCTGTCCTAAATGATTTTTTAAATTTGGTAGCATAACTTCATAAAGAACTTAGCTCTAGACCTATTTTATTATCTCCTCTTGAGGATGAACTTATTTGGTTAGATTGCCCTTCTAGCCAATACACGGTTAAGCCTAGTTATGATTCAAATTTCCATCCTTAATCGTCTAACTCTTGGCCAATTAGACTTTTATGGGGATTCACATGTCTTCCTAAGGCGAGGGCATTTGCCTGGTTGGCCATCCAGGATAGGGTCCTCACTGGGGCCAAGCTTGATAGATTAGGGGTTACCATTGTTTTCCTTGTACTTTATGTGGATACTTTATGGAAACTTCTAATCATTTATTCCTTCATTGCCCCTTTGCTCTTGATTGTTGGTATTGGCTTATTCATAGGTTGGGGTGGTGTACAACTAGTGGCCCTAATCTTTGTGATCACTTCAAAGCCTTACCTTTTTGCACAAATCTTCCACATTTGCACCTCTCTGGGAGGTGAGCCCCTCTATAGTCATCTGGAATATTTGGCTTGAGAGAAATGAAAGAGTATTTAGAGGAAAATCTACTTCATGGATCGAGGTCATTGGAAAAATAGAAAAGTCTATATCTGAAGTGATGCTTACATATCAGGTTAAATTGATCAAGAGAAATAAGAAATTTATTAAGAGGGATTTTTTTATTCATGACAATTGGCCTCTTCTTCAGTCCCTTCCGCCTCATGGATGTCGAGATTCTTGCTCATCTTCCTCCTCCCGCCTTATTGCTACTTGGTCTACTCCTCCTTCTAGTTTTGTGAAACTCAATTATGATGGTGCCTCTAGGGAAAATCAAGGCATTTCAGGAGCGGGGATTGTTTTAAAATTTTTTAAGGGGAACATTATTAGAGCATCTTGCAAAAAGCTTCCCTTATACTCCAAAAATGTAGCGGAGATGGAAGCTCTTCTCTTTGGTCTTTCTATTGCTATCTTCATGAAGATATCTAAGATCATAATTGAGGGGGACTCAATGGTGACCTATAATATAATCACCTCTAGAAAGACTTCCTCATGGAAACTAAGATACGGAATGGATTTGGTCCTCAAAATATTAACATCTTTTCAATCCTTTGAGCTTAAACACTGTTTTAGAGAGGAAAATGTGGTTGCTGATTTTCTGGCAAATAAGGCGATTGATGACCCATTCTCGCTTCAGGAAGTGGATATGAATTCTTTGTCACATTTGGTATAATCTTGATACTTTTATTTGAGACTAACTTACCATGTTGATTTATAATATTCTTAACTATTCTTGTGTGTTTCAGATTATATTCTTTCTTCATGGATTTCAGTTTTTCTATATCTGTGGTACTAATATGGATTTTAGCCAAAGGTAGAGTTTCTCTTTGTGCAGGTGCGCTGCTCTCGGTGTGGAATCCCCTTCAGATTCTTGCACTATGTATGGAGGATCAACTATTTAAGTTCAATAGGTGGATGAGAGACAACTTTCTTCAGCAGCGTCATCTGCATCCCTTGGGTCCCCTTCTTATCCCCCCTTTCTCTCCGATGTGAGGATATGGATGCACCTTCTTTGCTTCTGACTGCGTACGACTACTTGGAGAGTTTGTGGAAGGCCTTCCTCTAGTTTATTTGGGATTGTTGGGTCTTGGGACAATTTATTTGTAATGCCCATAGGGCCTGTGGGTCCTTTATTTTCTATTTTTGGGTTCTGGGCGGGGGGGATATTTTTCTGTAACATTGTGGGGCAATAATTGGTTTGGTTTTAACTTTGAATTCTTCTTTGGTCCATGTGACCTATTTTTTATGTTTTGGAGCAAGACCAAAGGTTTTCTTTGCCTGGTTCTTTCCTACTGGTGCTCTTTGAACCAGGTTTGTTAAAAAAAAATTAATAAAAAATAATTTCGTGGTATATTTACCACTTTTACAACAAAAAAAAATCTCTGACGTGTCTCTTTTTGTCATTTTTAAAAAAATGACTTAATTTTTTTTTTTGGCATTTGGAAGTATCTCCATCTTCAAATTAACAAGTCTATTAAGTACTTAAGAGATTATTTTGAGTGTCTTTAAATCAAGAAGTCATTGAAGACCAAAACAGAAAAAGAAAAGAAGAGTTTTTGTTGCAGGTAAAATTCTTTGATGTGTTTCTTTTTAATAGTTTCTTTTTTAAAACGACAGAGAATATTAAAAATAGTATTTTGTTGTAGGTTAAACTCTTTGATGTGTTTGTTTTTTATAGTTTCTTTTTTAAAATGACATGAAAATTTTAAATTTTAAAATATAAATTGAAGAGTTCTAGTTTAATGGGTACAATTGATCATATATTCTTTGATTATGTCAAGTATTAATATTTAAAGTTTTCATAAATAAAATAATGTCATTTTCAACTTTTAAATGTTTTGATGAATTAAATCTCTTTGGAAAGTGATTTTTAAATTTAAATATTCTATCTAATATTATAATTTAATATATAAAATCAAAAAGATCAATAAAAGTACTTTTTGTTGCTTCTTTATTAATCAATTAATATATTTTGAACTTATTATCTATCATTTAAAATATACAAGAAATATTTGGTTTGGGGTTATCACAAAGATATTATGCCATTTTGTAACTAGAAAAATACATTCCTTCCTATTCATATTAGATTTAGTTTAATATTTTTATTTATAATCTAATTAATAATATCAATGAATATATCTATAATAAAATTTTGGTATAAATATTAAGATTAAAGATTTTTGAAGTTAAATTTTAAATTGGATGTATACTATTTTTTAATTATTATAAATTAATTATAATATAAAAATAAATTTCATCTTAATATTAATATAAAAGAATAAATCTCAATTACCAAAATAGGAAAATTGATATTTCAAGAAGGTGTTAATTATTTATTGAAATAAATTTTAAAAAATGGTTCACCACATAGTGTGGTGGTGAAGTGGTGGTTGTGTTGTTGTGCCCACTAATGTTCATGTTGAGATTGAAGAATGTCAATCTACCCAAGAAACACCTGCATGCAAAACAACTGCTACAAGAATGAAGAAGACAGAAGAGAGAAGAGACAGAAGCTATGGCGGCCGATAGGCCAGAGAGTGCA
>MU223755.1:290489-313170 GCA_018584345.1 Thuja plicata
TTATAAAGGATGTCGAAACCCTAAACGGGCAACTGCTAGGAAATAGAAACTTTCCTAAGACTAACTGAAACTGCCTAAGTGAAACTTAAGCACTAAAGAGCAATTGCTAAATTACTCTAACAGTTCAAACCCTTGTTGGGGTTGTTATCATGGAGAGGTGTGTTCACTATATTGAAACCCATTTCATAAGAAATCCTAATTTTTAAATAAAAATATTTTATATCATCTTAATTATTTTAATTTTTAAATATTATTTTTTATTTAATTTCAAATATTATTTTAAAATGTAATGTCTTATTCATAATATTTTTCAAAATAATATAACTAATTTAAAAAAAAATTACATTTTTTTATATTACTTTAATAAATATCATTTTAAATAATAATTAGTAAACATATTTAACAATTCAACTAATCAATACAATTTTGCAACTAAAACTTTTAAAATTTGGATTCAATTTTGTTTTGTTATGTTCAATTTCGTTTAGTATTATTGTTAGAAATCAATTTCATTTGATGGATGGAATCAATTTTCTATAGGATGGGGGATAAAATTGGTATATTGAGTTTCATTCTAGTTAGGGTTGAGGTTCAATATGATTTTCTACCAAGGAAAATATTTTTTTGGGTTTGTGTTTAAGAGTAAATTGGGTATTGGGTATAATTTATTCTTATGGGTAAAGTTCAATTTGGTTTGATTCTCAAAGTATGTTTACGGTTGGGACTAAGGATCAATTTTAGGATCAAATTTTTATGTTTATTTATTATTCAATTATGTTTAGGGTTAAGGTTTAATTTAGTTTAGTGTTAGATTTAAGGTTAAATTTTATTTAGGATTAAGGTTCAATTTGGTTTATAAAATGGGTAAGTTTAGTTTAGGTTTAAGGTTGAATTTGGTCTAAGGTTAGGATTTATTTTACTTTAGTGTTGGTGACACGATTTGATTTAATTTAATGTAGGATTGATTTTGGGTTAGGTTACAAATTTGTTTTGAACAAGGCTTATGTTTCAATTTCATTCAAGTTTCAAGTTAAAATTAAATTTGCAATAGTGTTAGAGATTAATTTTGTTGAGGGTTGGGGTTAGTATTAGGATTTGATTTGGTTTAATGTTAAGGTCAAAATTAAATTCCATTTACGAGTCAATTGGGTTTATAGTTAACATTCATTTTGGTTTTCTTAGGGTTAAGTATGATTTAAAATTAGGGTTTATTTTGGACATGTGTTAGAGCTAGAGTTCAATTTGGTTAAATGGTCAATTTGGTTTTGGGTTAGGGTTCAATTCAATTTCATGTTCATGTTATGATTAGATTTAGTTTAGGGTTAGGGTTTAATATGGTTTAGTGTTAGTTTTATGGCATATATTGTTTTATGTTTAGGTATAGGTTATAATTTGTTTTAATATGCCATTATGATTAGGGTTAGAGTTCATTTTCATTTTGGGTTATGAATTTATCTCAATTTCATTTAGAGTTAATATTTAATTTAGTTCAATAATAGGACAAAAGGTCAATTTTTTTAGAGTTAGTGTCTATCTTAGTTTATAATTCAAATTATGATTCAATTTAGTTTCATGTTAGGGTTTAGTATGGTATAGTGTTAGGTTTATGGCTAGAGTTGTGATTTATTTTTTTAATATTTAATCAATTATAGAGTTTGAATTAATTTAGGTTCATGAAAGTTATTCAATTTGGTTTAATGATAAGGTTCAATTTGGTATACTATTAAAGTTATGGTTCAATTTTCTTTATGTTTTTAGTTTAATTTGGCTTATAGTTAGGGTTCAATTTGGTTTAGTGTTAGAGTTTGGTATTCTAAGGTTACTGTTGGAATAACTTAGGAAAGTTATGTACTGAGAGGGGAGGGGTGACTCAATACCTTAAAAATTTTAAGCATACAAGCTGATCAATTACCAAGTTGAATACATTGCATAATATGAACATAAAGTAAATGACTCAAATTATAATATCTGCAACATGTAACACAAATATTTGGTCACGCAGAAATCCTTTGTTAGAGGAAAAAACTCTGGTGGGGATGACACCCACAATCCTTCACTATGCAGTATAAAGGTTTCTAGGTTAGAGATACAATGTTAGCTACTTCTGATAGTTTACCCTATTAGGAGTATGATACTCAGTTAAGAGTAAAAAAGACTTATTCAGCCTACCCTGTTAAAGGATTTGACAATCTCTAATCTAAAAGATGTACCTGGTTAAAGGATTTACAAAATATAAAGACCCGTTAGGGCCTAATTTGTACTTCTCTGATTACAAAATAATTTAGTACAAAATTGTCTGATACGAATGCATCATTCAAATGTTGTCCAGACTCATTATTCTCACTAACTCTGTTACCTTAATCTGCACTTAGTAGCTTAGTATCATAAGCTCTGCTTCCTTCTGCTTATGTCTCCATTATTTCTCTTCGCAACAACTTCATCAACTTTAGCTCTTCAACTTTAGTAACAACAACAGAAACAAATTGCTCATTCTTCCAATTTGATCTCTTATACAATTTCCAGGTGGTTAACTGTGATTTAGGCGGTTAACCAGATCTAGGGCATCATCATTCAATGGTAGAGATTAAGTGGTTAAACTTTGGTTGCATTTCCAATCTATTGTGCCTTCTAAACTTCATTGGTGGATCTGCATCATGATCATGTTCATTCATGTGTTTGGAATCCCAATGATTCAACTAACACTTGCCTTGAATTATGTGCAATGCTTCTTGCTCAGTGCCCAGATTCAGTGTATTTAAATCCAATTGAAATTTTGGCTCTGGAATACTCAAGAACTCTGAACTCTCTTCTTGGTTCTTATGAGTGATCGATAACTATCTTTACATGACTTGGTATGTGTAGCTCACTCGGTGCTTGATAACTGCTCGGTGTACGGTGCCTATCTCGGTTGCCTTTACCGACTGTATCTCCTGCATTATACTTACTTACATGCTTCAGTTACATTCACCGATATGGATTTGCATAAAACTAATGACAAAAAAATCATTGTAGGTGTAACAATCTCCCCCTTTGACATTAGTTTGACATTTTGTAAAAAACTTCAGTCATCAAGGATTTTCAAAACTTTAAAAAACTTATGAATCCCCCTTTGATAAATCTCCTCAAAATTTTGATACTTATATCTCCCTTATGTAAACATACCTATCTATATTTACATATCATACTATCCTCATATATCCCACTTTTTTGACGAACATACAAAAATAATACTTAATTATTCTTATATTCTAGAGATATCTTGTCAAAAATGTGTTTAAATCTAGTCTTTGCATCAGTTAGGGCTTCCTCCCATGTTTCCTTTAGTGTTTGCATAACAACAATTTGTGTCACAATGTCAGCTTCCATACCAGTAATACTATCTTATGAACTGCAATCGGGAGTAATGACCAAATACTTGGCCTTCTTTAAATGATTATGCATTGACTTCGGGTGGGGAATAAGAATTGCCTGCAACTCAAGGAGTTCCATCCTTAGGTTTTATTATTCATTTATTAGCTCTTGTTTCCTTCCCATTAACTATTTAACCTTTGAGCAATAGGCCTGTAGAGATCCAGGCTTGGTTGATATGTTCTTCAGTCGGTCAACTCTTGTTCAATAGTTTCCTCTTTCTCCTTGATATCCTTGAGGAATTGTGAAATAGAACAAAATTTCTGAAATAACAAAAGAATACCAGACAACTTGTTTGCTATGTCAATACATGCTTCAGAAAGAGATACGTTGTCTAGTGCAATGTTCTTTAGAATATCTTTGATCAATTTTAGTTCCATGATCTTTTGATGAGCTTTCATCATGTAGTCGGTTATGTCTTTGTTCAATTCTTGTACTTTTTTAACTAGATCTACCACTTGATTAAGGAGACTTTCCTTTTCATTTATAGTAGCATGCAATAAAATATCCTATATTACATCTCTGATATCTTCCAATAAAATGGTTTCTTTTCTTCTAAAATAATTTATTTTGGATTGCAATAAGTCTCGCCAATTCTGCATACTCAGCCATTTCATCAAGGCTCATAGTAGATAGGTCTACTTTTGGTAATATGATCATTTGGTTCATATCTACATGTTTCCTCTTCTTTGATTTCTTCTTATTTTCTAGTATGTTTTCACTAGTAGATAATTATAATGCATCAGATGTAGTCTTTGTAGCATCAAATATACTTTCAATATCTTTCATTTCTTCTTGCTTGTCTTTACCTTTAGTTATCGGTGACTCCTCTTTCTTTTCCTCTTTCTTTTCTTTTGTCTTTTCTTCAATCTTTTGTTCTTCATTTATGCCCATGGTAGTGTCCTTTTCTTGATCCATGATGCATGAAAAATAAAATATTCGATGAAGAAGACAAAACAGTGGAGAAGTTAATCGGTCATATTGTTGTATTTGAAATCCAAAGCCTAGTTCATATGATGGCTAGTTTTTTTTATTTGTTCAACTACTCGAGATTATTGGTTGTATGAATATAATTGCGTAACAACATGAAATGGATTAAAGAATTTTTTCTTACAGATAAAAAGAGATTTCAAAGAAGACAAGGGGGTCGATGACAAAAAGAAAAGACAATTTATAATTGAACTAAAATCACTAATATTACATAATGAAATGATTTGTTTATGACAATGCAGTGAGGGTTTGTATGTTATAAACTTTGAATGATGATTTGAGTGTAATTGGTCATAATGGAGGAAGATAATTATTTATAGGCTACTGGTGATCCATGGATCGATACTTTATGTATACTTATGTCTTGAGCAGTTTGCAGGGGGTTTTGCAAAGAAGAAAAAACTATATAATTATGAAATCCTTTCAAGTGTTGATTGGTCTGTGAAGGGTGATGTAACAGGGACAAAGATCTTTGTAGTATGAATATGAATTTGTATTAATATTTTGTATGGAAATAGAGTGTTCCATTAATTAAACACATCATTTTTATCTTTGGGGGGCTGGTTCTCTTGGAAGTGGGTGCTTCTAAATCAAAGAGGGGTTGGTTCTCCTTGGAGTGGGTGCTTCAAAATGTTAAGAGGGTTGATGTTCCTAGATTTGCAACTCCAAAAAAATTGCCAAAAAGGTCTAATAAAAGATCAATTCATAGTGTTTTTCACCCTTAGTGGTTTTCCAATATCAACCTTGTGTCAAGTGTCTTTCTTGAATCTTGAGTATCTTAATTGAGTAGCATAATCTTCTGTAAATTATTTTGTGTTAAATTTTTAAAATTATCATTAGTTTACGTAGATCACTTATTCACCTCCTCCGCTCAATGATGCTTGTATTCCCAACAAGTGGTATCAGAGCAACGCGCCCTGTGTTTGGTCTAACAATCTTGGGTAGGTCTTTGTTGAGGAATGCTTATTATCCATGGCTCGTGATAGTTCATCTGGTTCAAATTTTCTCCTGTTTGATGGTTCTGATTATGAGTTTTGGACTATTAGAATACAAACTTATTTACTATCCCTAAGTGTTTATGTATGGGGTTCTATTGTCAATGGATATAATATCCCTAATACTCTTCCTATAGATCAGGGTGCTAAAAAAGAGTATGAGACTTATGCAAAGGCAAAGCATGTCATTTTGAGTTGCTTGTCCAAAGATGTTTATGTAAAAGTAATGCACTCTAAGTCTTCTAAGGAATTTTGGGATAAGCTAAAGAATATTTATCATGGTAATGACCGAGTAAAAGAAGAAAAGATACAGAATCTAGGGGCTAGACTTGAAGGTATGAAAATGGGTGATGATGAGAAGATTGAAGAGTATCTTCTTAAAGTAGATGAAACGGTAAATGGCTTGGAGAAGAAATAGATAACAAGGAAGTTGTTAAGAAGGTTTTGAGATATCTACCCTCAAATTTTGATGAGCCAATACATCAACAATAGAGGAATAATATATATATATATATATATATATATATATATATCATGGATGAGATTCATGGTGCTCCAGTTGCATATGAGATGAGAAGGATTGGTAAAGAAGAACCCTCTACTAGAGAAGCAACTTTCAAGGTTGATAATAAGACTAAGGTATCATCTGATTATGAAGATCTTGAATTATTAGAGGCTCATTTTTCAAGAAAGATAAAGAAAGGCTCAGGTAAATACGAAGGTGAACTTCCTTTTAAATGATTCAATTGTGGTAAAATATGGTATTTTGCAGCTAAGTGTTCTCATGGTGATTCTAATGACAATGAAGATAATCAAGAAAAACCAAGATAAAAAATAATTTCTTGAATAATAGAAGGAAGTTTTCATTCAAAAAGAAAAAGTGTTTGGTTGCAAATGTTTCTGATAGTGATTCTAAAAGTTCTTCTTGTGAGGAAGGTGAGTTTTTGTTTATGGAAAATTAAAGTACTAATGTGGATCAAGATTTTGTGTATGACATGGATAGTGACCTTGAATTCATTTTAGAAGATTCTAGTGTTGATCAAATAGACAATATGAGGAAGATGAAGTTGATTTTGAGGGAGAGCTTATTTGTTCTTTTTAGGAGATCAGAAGACTCAACAAGTTGATTGTAAGCTTATGATGTCAAGCAATCATAAATGGAGATATGATTAGTACGTTAAAATTTCAGGTTGAAGAAGGAAATAAACTTGAGGAAGTGTTTTTTTTTTAAATAAGGTGGACTAGCCACTTAATATATTTTTATTTTTAAGTTTTTTTACTGGTTCAAGAGCTCCTGGAGGAAAGAACCAGAAAGAAACCTCCATTCACTACTCATATACAAAATATGAAATGTTGACAAAGAAATTGGAGAGTAAAATTGAAGAGTTTCAAATATTAGAGGCTGAGGTTATGGAATATAAAAAAAGGCTGGAAAAATATGAGAACACTACTCTAGAGGACATTCCAAGCAAACAAAGAAAATCCAAAGATGTGACTGTTTTAGGCTTTGAAGTTGGAAAAAGTTCAGGTAATTTTGATAACAAATCCTTGTATGATATTTTTAGATCTGAAAATAAGACTACAACATTGGATGATCAAACAAAGAATAATAAATATTCATTGAGTACATAAAAATTTGATCACAAATTCTCATTCAAAAGAGCAGTCCCAAATCTATCTCCAAGAGATCAAATAAACTCATTCAAAGGCTCATCATTTATTGGTTTAAGGTTTCCTTTTAGACCTAATTCTTATTTCATTGGATATTATTTCTTTTGTAACCAATATAGACATAGGATGAATGATTGCAAAGTTGCATTGAGAAGGAATTCTAGATTTCATTTCAAAAAGCCTATGTATAGAATGAATACTATAAGGTATTTCATTTATGCAATAATCTTGGCCATGTAAAGAAAGATTGCAAATTTAGGAAAAAGAAAAGTTAAAACCTCATTGTTGCTCCAGAAAAGAAAAAGAAATTATCACAGTCAAGAATTAAGGAAGTGAAGGTCTGAAAGCCTAAAGAAAAGAAGGATATTGGTTAGTCCATGTTTGTCCAATTTGTACTTCATTTTGAAAAGAAAGACTTGTGGATTATAGATAGTGGTTTCTCAAACCTTATGACATGAGATAGAAGAAAATTCACTGAGTTGGTAAGGTATGAAGGAGGTTGTGTTAGTTTTGGTGATGATTCTTCTAAAAAATTAAAGGTTTAGATTCATTGATGATAAGTGAAAGCATGCCTATTCATGATGTTTATTTTGTAGAAGAATTAAAGTATAATTTTTTAAGTGTGATTTAAATTTGTGACAATGGATATGAGGTTTTGTTTAATGATCAAGACTGCAAGATAAAATTGAAATCAGGAAAGTTGGTAGGAATAGGTAAACAAACCAAAGGAAATATCTATAATCTCAAAGATGTCACAAATACTAACAATCATGATAAAAAAAATTCTTATGGGAGAAATGGAGGAAGGATGGTTATGGTAGAAGAGGCTTGGGTATTTGAGTTTTGACAACTTGGTCAAGGTAAGCAAGAATCATAATGTGAGAGGTATGCCACTTATTCATAAACCTGAAAATAGTATTTGTGAAGGCTATAAACATGGTAAACAAATTAAGATCAGGTTAGCTTCAAAATAAGATTCATCTTGTAGACACCCAAAAATGGATAGGCTCGCGACTTTACATTAAAAACACTAATTTTCATCTATTAATTAATGGTTTTTTAATCATTAATTAATCATCTATTTTCCTCTAAATTCATTTCCCAAATCATCTAATCAAATTCCCAAAATCAATTAAATAATTAATTTTATTTAATTAATTAACCTTAGTTGATTAATTACCATTAATTAATTAATTAAATTCAATTTTCTATAGTTTAAATTCAAATATTTAAACTTACTAATTAAATTCTTCTAATTAAATTAATTTAATTTCATCAAATAAAGCAATTCTAAATAAAAAAGAATTCAATTATCTCACATGTTGAAAACTTTAATTAAATAAATGAATTAAATATTCATTTATCTTCAAATAGATAACTCCAATCAAATCACATGAGTTACTCCACCCATCTCTCCAGCCCACATGGGTAACTTCACCCACCTCTCCAGTCCACATGGGTAACTTCACCCACCTCTTCAGTTCAAAAAGGTAACTCATAATTAGCTCTTCAGTCAACCAAACTTTGTCTCCTCTTTACCAATTAAAGAGGTGGCATTTACTGATGGCTTCTCCAGTTCCCTTTGATCTCAACCGTTCATCTCCCTATCTCTGGGATTGATCTCAGCCATTCATTTCATCCCCAATTCCTATATAATAAATTCTTCATAACCATTTGAAGGATCTAGGATTTCAAGCTCTTGTGCACCATTACTATGTCAGTTTGGTTATAGCATTCAAGCCATCTTGCGATCACACACACATTTCAATTAGCAAATTCTCGTCGCTTCTCAAGTCATAGATGCTACCCACACAAATATTGAGCATCAAAAATAGTGTTTCAGAAGGAGTAGAGAGAGACAATAGAAACTTCAAGCACTTTGGGGTTTGCATTCATTTGTTTTCCTTTCTTTGCTTGTATATTTTATTGGTTATGCTTCAAGTTATTCGTTTTAGTAGTATTTTTTGTATTAGATTTATATCATTTGTAAAACCTTTGCTACTAACCCTCACCTTTGGAAAGCTTGGGAACCACGAATCAAGAAAAAAGGCATACATTTTGGTGAACCCGACGTGAACATACAGCTCGTGTGAAATTTGGTCATATCTTTCAAATCACATGGAATTATTTTATAAAATTTGTTTTGCAGATTGACGCTGATCTAAGGAGGCCCCAAACAAAAATTCAAATTTTTCTGATTTTTTTAATTTTTTTTATAATTTTTTTGTGATATTTCATAAAAAATCATTTTTCGGCACAAATCAGAGTTTCTTTTCAAGAAAATCACATTTTTGGAAAGGTATTGAAATTATAGAGGGGGTATATTCTCTGTGATTTTAATTTTTGTGAAATTATTTCGCAAAAATAACAGATCTTTTCAAACTGGTCTTTTATGATAAAATGGGTCCCTAGGGCACAAATTAAGGAATTATGATCTAAAATTTGTTTTTCGGTATCATTTGACATAAGAAAGCTACAGTCCAAAATTTAGATTTTTCTGAATTTTTTATAATTTTTTTATGATATTTCATAAAAATTTAATTTTGGATACAAATCAGCATTTATTATCAAAAAAGTTACATTTTTGGAAAGGTATGGAAATTATAGAGGGGGTATATTCTCTGTGATTTTAATTTCTGTGAAATTATTTTGCAAAAATAACAGATCTTTTCAAACTGGTCTTTTATGATAAAATGGGTCCCTAGGGCACAAATTAAGGAATTATGATCTAAATTTTTTTTTCAGGTATTATTTGGCATAAGAAAGCTACAATCCAAAATTCAAATTTTTCTAAATTTTTCTAAATTTTTTTATGATATTTCATAAAAAATTAATTTTGGACACAAATCAGTATTTCTTATCAAAAAAGTTACATTTTTGGAAAGGTCTTGAAATTATACAGGGACTTTATTCTCTGTTATTTTATTTTTTCTGGGAAATATTTTCAAAAAAAGAAAGATCTTTGAAAAAGTTTTCTTTTTGTGTGTTCTTTCTTGATTTCTTGGGGATTGAGAAAATGACTAATGGCCAAGAGGATAATCAGACGCATACCAGGTGCTAGAGCATTAAGAGCTTCCAAAAGGAGAACCATCAACTATCGATCACAACAAAGGGATATTCTTGCAATCATAGCTAAAGATCAAAGCGAAGCATACACGAGGTACATTGATTCAATTAAGAGATTCGCAGGTAAGTATAAAGTTACCATTAATTTCAGCAATCTCAACAATCCCAGAGTTTCTAGATATTCTGTTGTTTTGGATTGAAAGCTTTCATTTCTGAAGATACTAAACACTTTCTTTGACAGGTACAAATCGAGGAGGCAAGATAACAATACAACTTGAAATTCATTCACTTGTTGATTTGGATTTAAAAAGAACATTGTTTGTCACACATCTCACATCTCATATTTCAAAATTGGGCTTAAAATTGACGTGGGGACTAAAATTGAACAAGGCAAAGAATTTCTCGATTTGGTGCATTAAAATTGAACAACCAATCAACACCTACTTTTGGGCTTAAAACTGAACACTTGTGCTTGTGTGGTGGTGTAGCTTAGTTCACATTTTAAATTTTTGGAGCTTAATTGATTTACCTTGTGTCTTGAGTTTTGGGTGCACTTGCACAATCTGTTAGATTAAAAACCTTTATACTTTTTAGAAAGGCCTGTCCGGGGGATGCATTTCTTCCTTGGAGAACTACCTTAAACCATTAATCCTTTTGATCGGTATATAAACAAGGTGCGAACTAAAGTTCTGTCCTATCTAGCCAAGCTCGGGCGAGGTGTGTTGATGATAGTCTGGATCGGGTAAATATCCCTAAGGAGCCAACGTGGTCAACTAGGCTCTTAAGTGAGTCACACATGTACAAATTGATTTGATAGATGCCACAGACTCTTACTAAAACCTTGATAATTAGAGGCCAACCCATTTTACCTCTGAACAGATACCTTATTATAGTGTAAGGGGTTGCAGAATTTCCCCCCAAAGATTCCCAACATATGTGTCCCACGGTATTTGTGTAGTGAAAGAGATCTTCACTCCCCAACAACAATACCTGGAAACGAAAAAAACATGGGCACCTACATCGTGGACCTTCGTGTCCTAGTAGTGTGATAATTATTGTATGAGCTAACAGACATTCAAGCATTGGGCCTATAACATGGTATTCTAAAGCCATTGACCTAGATTAATCTGACTGTTCATTGTTGAGACCTCGTGATAACCTTGCAACTTGAAAAAGTTGTAGAACATACACATTATCAATCTTCATTCTTAAAAAACACAATGTCTGTCATGCTTGTTTCCTTGATCAATTTTTGAAAATGCAAAACAAAAAATCCAAACTGTCAAAATGAGTCATACGTGTTAAAGTCTAGGGTTGTTGATGTCAACTATCTTGCAAGTCAGAAGCATTGTTCCAAAATATCAAAATTGTCAAGCAATGATACCCATCTTTTAGTCTTTTTTTGAGACTGTTCCTCTCTTACCGCAATTGCCCGCATTGTGCCACAATTGAAGGAAGTCGGCCACAGTTTAACTATTTATTGCCGCAAATGACTTGTTTATTACTGTAATCAGTGATAACAAAGCACAATCAACCATACACTTTGTCACAAATCGGTGGAGTGTTTCCGAACTTGACCAGAGATATTTTACACTTATTTTAAACCTAAAAACCTTGAGAGAACTCTTCATTTGGTGTCCAAAACTAGTGTCTATCCAAGGAAAATGTGAAGAACGTTGTGTGAATCTCTAAACATTAAAGATCATCCCTTCTCTGAAAAGCACGATTATTGTCAAAAACATTGTTAGCTCGAAAGCTCAGACTCGAAATACCTTGATCTCATCATATCAAACATCACCAACTTTATCAAAGTGACTTTGTCCAAGGCAAAGGTTGACAAATCTTATCTTTCTACATCATCACCACTTTGAGAACAAGATATATCAAAATCTATCCTTAGAATTACCAGTGTCCAAAACTTAACTTGGACTTCCTTAGAAAGGATTTTCTTCCTTGTTTGCTTTATATCACTTGTTTTAGTTACAAAATTTGGACCACACTGTGTCTCAAACACCTCATGGAGTGCCTTACACAAGGTCTAAGGCTAGAAGACAACCTGATGAGTCATATATCAAAAGATTCCCCACTTGGGAAACAGAGCAAGAGAATGATCCTTTCATAAATACCAGATCTACTTTGTTCCTTGAACAACCCCGTGGGGCAACTCTTTTTCGAAATATCACAGAAGAGGAACTAGAGGATATAGAGCAAGATGCTTATTCCACACAAGTAGTTGGCGTTGTTGTAGAGAGTAATCGCGAACGCTTTTTAGCCATGCTGATAAAGAAGGGAGTCAAACTCCCTGCCGAATTCAGTGTATCAACCATATGGCCTGAAAACCCTCTCATGGGTCAAAACCCTACTCAGCCTCCTCAGATACTGCCTGTTGTCTCTCAAATCTTCCCACCATTGGTATTACCCACATTGACATAGACGATACCCAATCAAACCAATGGCATGAACCAGGCTAGCACATCTTCCACTTAGAGCATGACAGGCTCGCAACTGAGTGCACCTATGGTTACTAGTATGCTCCCACCTTCGGTCACATGGCTAGGGCAATCAAGCTCTCAAGCTACACCAAACACCAACTATTTTGAAACTATGTCGTTGTTGCAGTCAACTCATAATAGTCTTGGGATCAACACCTCATGCCCACAGGTATCCATCTCTGCAGGTATGAATTACAGTCAATGCCTGCCCAAGGCTACACCTTTTCTCATTTTGACATCAATCCAACCTCCGCAACAGCAACCCTAGCTTCAGTTTCCTCAAAACCAACCTCCACAACAACAAACCCAGCTTCAATTGCCTCAAAACCAACCTCTGCAACAACAACCCCAGCTTCAGTTGCCTCAAAACCAACCCCAGCAACAACAACCCCAGCTTCAGTTACCTCAAAGCCAACCCCCGCAACAGCAACCCCAGCTTTAGTTGCCTCAATTCCAACCTCAGCAACAGTAACCCCAGATTCACACCCAACCTCAACAACAATATCAACCCCAGCAATGTCAACCTCAGTTTCAACCACAACAACATTCCCAATCCCAACAACAAACGCATCAAAGCCCACCATGGGCTACTCATGTGCCCCCATTTCAAAATCATGGTGGGAAATCAATATCAAGTCTCTAGGATGAAATGCTATATTCCTACTCAAGGGACACAAAGGCATAGCCTCATACCCACTACATCACAGAGGAACATCCTCACACACCAACCTCAATATCAAACGGACATGTTAATGCAACAAATGCAAACCCTTCAAACCCAAGTGATGGATATGCAAAATCAAGGGAAAACTAAATCCTACACCGCAAAGGATTTATACCCATACCCCTTTGACCATTCTCTCCACATGTCTCTATTCCCAAATCACTTCTCGGTACCGAAATTTGACAAATATAGGGGTAATACCAACCCTATTGAACATATCCAAGAGTTTTTTGCTAATTGCGTCAAAGTCACCCATGATGAAACATATTTAATGCAACTATTCCCACAAAATTTGGCCGGACCAGCAATGGAATGGTTCTCACATTTACCTCATGGCATCTAGTCTTGGGGTAAACTGGCTGAAAAGTTCATAGCTCACTTCCATCATAACATCGAGCGCAAGATTAGCATCAAGGACCTTTGCAATATCAAACAGAAGGATGGAGAGTCTTTTGTGAAGTTCCTATAGAGATGGAGGAATACGGAAAACCACATAACAAATGATGTGCCCAAACAAGACCTAATAGTCATGTTTGTTGACAATCTAATTCTAGACATGTCATTCACAATAGAATTACAGTTAGCTCCAAACTTCACACAACTCATCGAAGGAGGAGTTCATTGTGAGTAGAACTTAGTCAAACGAGGAATCCTTGCAGATCCAACATGAATGAATGCAAACAAAAATGCAATGGACAAAGCTAAGTGGTGGAACAAAAACAAAAATGTCACTAGCGATGGTGTCATTGATGTGAAGATAGTCAACTATGCACAAGCTATGGTGTCATAGCAAGGTGCACCCATGGCCAACCAACAACCCATAGGGCCCACTCAACAAGCATGCAGCCAAAACCAACCTCCCCCTGTACAAGCGACCACTGTGTCAAATAGTCAACAACAGAATCAACGTAGACCACGGTTTCAATTTCAGCAATGAGATTTCACACCATTAGGAGAGCTGATAGAATCAGCTTTACGCAAGTTGATACAATCAAACACTATCACTCTCCCTGAAATAAGGGAATTTGAACAGGATGCAAACAAACCAAGATGGTATAATGATAAAGACTTCTGCGATTTTCGTCGGGTGAAAGGGCACAAAATGACTAACTATTTTTGTTTGAAACATGCTATCCAAGATCTGATTGACACAGGGGCCATCGATGTGAAAAACACCCAAACCAAAGGCACAACTGATCACACTATCTTCAAAGATACCTTTCATGATCACAAGGGAAAAGCCTTTGGGTCTTGTGGACAAACAAAACAAGTCAACTATACATATGCCAACAGTGATAATGTTATCAATTGCCTCAATCCTTCAAATAGCCATGTGGCTACTATCACTATCAAAGACCAAGGTAACAAATGTGTTGTAACAATGCGTTATGCTAGAGTCGTCTTGCAAGGAGTACCATCCTCATCTACTATATCTGTCAATCCTAAAGCAAACTCAGATCCACAGCCAAGCATAGTGGATCAATTAAAGCGCACACCTGCCCAGATATCTCCATGTTTGACCTATTGCGCATATCTCCATAGCATAAACTGGAACTTGACCAAGCCCTTCAGAATGCAGCTATCCCAAGGGACATAACACCCGAGAGTTTCCAAATGATGGTTAACCATATAGCTACTAACAAACATGCCACATTCATAGAATGTGATGTGCTGCCGAATAAACCCCTGCATAATGATCCTTTACACTTACTGGTCCAGGTCCACAAAAGTGCTACTTGTAGGGTCCTTGTTGATGGTGGAGATGGGTTAAACATATGTACTTTAAAGCTAATCAAGTAACTGGGATATTTAGAATCAAGCATTGATGTCACAAGGAAGATAAATATCAGAGCTTATGATGAAGAGGAAAGGTCCTCTAAAGGTATTATCATTCTACCTGTCCATATCGGTCCAGTGGTCAAAAACACTCCCTTCCATATCCTAGATCTTAAGTTGGGATACAACATGCTACTAGGGAGACCCTGGATACATGAAATGAAATTCGTACCTTTGAAATACCATCAATGCATCAAGTTCCCACACCAGGGAGAGGAAATCATAATAGAGGGAGATCCCAATCCTTTCCAATACTGTAATGCGGTGCAAATCAGCACTGATAACTAGGTACCCTCAAACCAAGATGCCAACATCCCATCCTCTTCAGATTCAAATCCTAAGGATGTCACATGGAAAATAGGAAAGATAGCCATTAACCAAGACGTGAGTATCCCCTCCTCTTTAGATTCAAATCCTAAGGATGTCACACAGAAAGTGGGAAAAATATCCATCACCGACAAAGGCTGTGGTGAGTACAAATATGAAGAGGCTTTCACCATCACGCACATGCCTCAGAGCCTGAGAACTTATGGCATGCTACAACCTGTTATTATAATAGAAACTTCGTAGCCTGTTGTATTCAGATGTCCGCCGACAACCTTCGTCAGATGGGGAGACATAGCATAAGAAAAGCCATTTGAACAAGATATCAGTACATGGTTATACCAAGACCCACAAGAGACAATCTAACAAACCCTACCCCTGTCGAACTATGGTAATGGCTATACAATGTTAGAAATATTTGGGTATGATGGTACAACCAACCTCAGGGGAAGACAACAAGGCATAATGGAATTGTCTCTCCCACCAACCCAGAGAAACAAGAGAGGATTAGGCTATGGGAAACAAAGAGCCGGTCCTATAATCCAAGACATCCAAGTTGATCAGGAACAAATAGCAGAGATGCACTAGGGGCACAACACAAAACATGTCTTGATAAACAACATACTAGCACAGTTGTTGCCCACCGAAGAGGGAACCACACAAACCCGAATAGACCTCCACATAGCAATCGATGATAACAAAGGAAGTGAGACATCTGATGAGCATTCTATCAAGACTAACTCCCATGAGTATGAGTGGAGGTCCCTTCATGACTCTAAACCGTCGATCCTAGATTATTCACCTCGGTCAGACACTATCATAAACCTAGAAGACTTATTTGCCCAACTATCCATCACTGAACAACCCTGCATAGATAAGAATGTCATTTATCATTCCTCCAGTGGTGCGTCCACATCATAGTCTAGTTTTGTAGGAACCATATATGTAGTCCCTTTCAATAAACTAGAGTCAAACAACAACGAAAGTATTTGTCTTATACACCTAGAGCTAATAGAGTGGGATCAACAAGGACCACCTGATTTAGATGTCTTCGAGAATGATGAGGCTATTGTTGATTTCATGGGACTTAGGGAAGGTATGCCATCAGGAGACCACAAGGTAGGATTCACCATTAACCTCGACAGAGTGGCATATTTTGGGGAGGCAGCTCCTCTTTCCAGTCCACAAAAGAAAAAAGAACAAAAGAATGATAAAAAGATAAAACAAGACATATCTTCTAGTGAAAACCTCACTGAGGCACTAGAAGATGGAAAGAAGGAACTCCTCCCCTTGACAAAGGAGAAATCGTCATTACTAGCAGAAATAGAGGAAGTCAATTTGGGAGATGAGAAGAACCCAAAGAACATGTACTTGGAAAAATCACTCACCCCTGAGGAGAGAGAATAGTTTATCAGCTTCTTTAAAGCAAGGATGATCAATTTTGCATGGTCCTAATCAGATATGCCAGGGTTAGATCCAGACCTAGTACTACACCATCTCCCATTACTACCCAATGCCAAACCTGTCAAGCAGAAGCTAAGAAAGATGCATCCCCATGTTGCATTGCTAGTCAAGGAAGAATTGAAGAAGCTCTTGGATGCTAAGTTCATAAGACCTATACCATACACAGACTGGATATCTAACTTGGTGCCAGTTACAAAGCACAGTGGTCAGATACAGATTTGCATAAACTTCAGAGATCTCAACATAGCTTTTCCCAAGGATGACTTTCCCTTACCCAACATTGATATGATAGTAGATCTAACTGCTGGACATCAAATGCTATCACTCATGGATGGATTTTCAGGGTATAATCAGATAAGGATCGCACTAGAGGATCAACATAAAACAACTTTCACATGTCCTTAGGGCACTTACTGTTGGAATGTCATGCCATTTGGTCTCAAGAATACTGGTGTGACATATCAAAGGGCTATGACAACAATATTTCATGATCTCATCTACAAAACAATGGAAGACTATGCGGACGACATACTATCCAAATCAATGCTTCACAAGGATAATCTACAAGTATTGGGACCAATCTTTGACAGAATGCAGGAATTCAAGGTCCGTCTAAACCCAAAGAAATGTGCATTTTGTGTCACAGTAGGAAAGCTACTGGGGTTCATAGTGTCACATAGAGGCATCAAAGTAGACCCAGAGAAAGTCAAAGCAATATTGGACATGCCTCCACCATCGAACCTAAGGTAACTAAGAGGGTTACAAGGAAGGCTTCAATCAATCAGGTGCTTCATAGCTCAGCTAGCAGACAAGTGCCACCCATTCCAGTATCTACTGCAAAATGATGTCAAATTTATATGGACCGAGCAATGCGAACAAGCATTCCAAATATTCAAGGACTACCTCCTCAAGTCTCCTATATTGGTGCCACCAGTCTAAGGTAGACCATTACTTCTGTATATCTCAGCAATAGAGTTAGCATTAGGTGTACTCTTGGCACAACATGATGACATAGGTAAAGAAAAGGCCATCTACTATCTAAGAAGAACATTGGTTGGATATAAGCTCAACTATATGCCAATTGAGAAGTTGTGCCTTGTAGTTGTCTTCGCTTCCCAGAAGCTGAGACATTATATGTTGAGTCACCAAAAAAATTTGATCGCACATATTGATCCTTTAAAGTACCTCCTAAGCAAAGCAGCGCTCACCAGATGACTTGCAAAGTGGGTAATGATCTTAAATGAGTTTGACATTGAGTATGTAGATAGAAAGGTCATCAAAGGGCAAGTGATCACAGATACACTAGCAAAGGCACCCATTCAGGACCATCAACCTATTATTTCCGACTTTCCTAATGAATCTATTATGACACTACAACCAACGATCAAGGTATGGCAACTCTATTTTGATGGGTCATGCATGAACCATGGTGCGGGGGCAGGGATAGTGCTTATCACTCCAGATCATGATACAATTCCAAAGTCTTTCAGACTCAACTTCCCATGCACAAACAACATAGCAGAATATGAAGCACTGGTCATTGGTTTAAAGATAGCAATTCAATGGAGAATCAAGAACCTTAAGGTCTTTGGAGACTCACAGTTGGTCATCAGTCAAGTCAACAATGATTATATGACCAAAGATGAGAATCTCATACCATACAGAGCATATATGGAAACACTACGCACCAAGTTCCATTACATCTTCTTCGGGCAAGTCCCACGAGCACAGAACAAAGCTGCAGACGCGATGGCTACCATAGCATCATTGATTGATATGCCAGGCAACGAAACAAGATTCTAGTTTCTAGTAGAGCAACTCTTGGTGCCATCACATCAAGCATCCATCATAGAATAAACATGTGTCCTTGTTGGTCCTGAAAACCCATGGTACCAAGATGTCTATAACTACCTCCAAAACAGTGTCTTGCCTCCCAACTTGTCTAGGAACCAGAGAAAGTCCCTCATCCGCCAAGCCTCTAGGTATACCATCCTCTCAACTAATTTATATAGATGAAGTCTAGATGGAGTGCTACTACGATGTCTCACTTCCACGGAATCCCAGAGAGCTATGTACAAGGTACATGAAGGAATTTGTGGAACCCACGGAGGTGGCAACAACTTAGCTAAAAAGATCATCTGCATGGGATACTATTGGCCCACTATAGAGACAAATGCACATGAACATGTACAAAGGTGTAGACAGTGTTAGATTCATGGAGACCTTATCCATGCACCAGCTCAGGAACTAAATCCTATCACATCACCATTTCCATTTTCCATGTGGGGATTTGACCTAGTGCATAAAATTACACCTTTTTCAGCAAATGAACACAAATACATCATAGCAGCAACAAATTTCTTCACCAAGTGGGTGGAAACAATTCCTCTCACTTACATAAATGGAAAGCAAATAGCAATGTTCATACTTAACCACATTATCTGTCGATACGGGATCCCTGAAACTATCCCGACAGATCATAGTACACCTTTCCAAAACAAGGATGTTGAAGAGCTATGCGAACAATTCCATATCAAGCAAGGATTCTCCTCATTTTATTATCCTCAAGGGAACGACCAAGCCGAAGCTACAAACAAGACAATCTTGAAAATCTTGAAGAAAATAGTGAACGAATTAGGGCGAGACTTGCATTTACAGCTTAGTCCCGCATTATGGGCATATAGAACTAGTGTGAGAGCACTTACAGGAGTCACTCCTTTCTCCCTATTCTATGGATCAGAGGCATTATTAACCCTCAAAGTGGAAAACCCATCCCTAAGGATATCTTTGAAGAACCTGATTACAGATGAGGACTACAAAGTAGCAAGGCTCAGTGAACTGGAGTTACTAGATGAAAGAAGACAACATGCCTTCAACCACTTACAAGGCTATCATAATCGCCTTAGAAGAAACTATCACAAGAAGGTGAAGCCACGAAAATTTGAGGTAGGAGACCTTTTCCTCATGGAAAATCAAAAGAACCAAGTAGAAAGAGTCAAACCCGGAAAGTTTGATCGTAATTGGCTAGGCCTATTTGTCATTATCAGCTCTACTCAGAGTGGGGCATTCATACTAGCGACACCAGAAGGAGATCATCTCCCCAAATACATCAAAAACATGCACCTCAAGAGATTCTACCCTTGAGGTCTCTATGGTTAAGGCACCTATCTACATATCCAGAAAATACCAAAAAAAAAAAATTAGAAAATACAAAATGTTACCTTGGTGAAAACCTGGCAAACAGGCGCCTTGGTGACAACAAAAAGAATAAAAAAATAAAAAAAAGTAAAGAGAAAAAAAATCACGCTCTTAGTGAAAACTTGGCAAACATGCACTATTGAGTAGGTACCTTGGTGAAAACCTGGCAAACAGGCACCAAGTGTTCAAATCCAGCTTCACCACCAATGAACTCCAAAATCTTGAGCACACTTCAAAATGTAAGACTGACTACCCAAGCTATATGTAGAAGCACATTCCCCTCTAAGAACCAACACTTATCCATGGTTAGTACTGGTCCACCAGACTAGGGGCGATTCTAAATGTCCAGAAAATTGGAAAACTCATCTAAAAATCCTAAAAAGATCAAAATGTTCTAAGAAAATCAATCTTTATAAAAAACATTCAAAAAAATTGCAAAATCCTAAGCAATAAAACCAACTCAGTTATCAAGAGAACAAAGGGTGATCACACCCATTCAATCAATGTTACAATCATGAGCTTTGTGAATCAAAATTGGGCTCATCTGACATAGCTTTATCAATCTATCAAATCAATCAGCAAGCAACTGGCGACCAAGCCAATCTATCGAATGTCACAATCACGAGCTTTGCGAACCAGCATGGGGCCCATCTGACATAGCTTGATCAGATGCCAACATGATCACAATCAATCAATCAAATCATATCAATCATCTTACACAGTGATGGATACGATCAAACTAGACAAGTCAGTCTTATATGAGTAATCTATTATTAAAACCAGACACACTCAATAAATCAAACCAATCAAGAGAATCCAACTGCATCAAGGAACCACCCAAAAAAAATGTTGACTAGGTCAGTCAGTCGGTCAGATTTCAGTCTATATTTCGCGGTTATGTTCTTACGCTACTCCAGGATCCACCATGTGAGGAGAGTAACTATGATAGATAATGACTTATTTTCTTTGATTGTTGTCTGTTGAATGTTCACTTTGATTTGAGGGCCATGATGATTTAGAATAATGCGGTAGGCACTGTCACTTATCTGGCAGTCGCGCAGTTCCACAATCTGAGCTTAACCCTAGGAAAGAATTGGACATTCCTTCTCTTTTATTTGCTTGTTTGGTTTATAGAATCAAGAGCTCACAGCGCTATTCAGATGGACTCTGAGTGTGTTGGAGTTCTATCTTAGTTTCTATGGTCTTTCCCTTTATGTTGCAATCAAGAGCTCACGATGCTATCTAGATGGACTCAAGGGGCGTAGGAGTTCTATCTTGTTTTCTTTGGCTTTCCCTTTCAGAATCAAGAGATCGCGGTGTTATCCAGATGGACTCTGGGTGCATAGGAGTTATATCTTGATATCCTTGTTGCAGTTTCTTTAGAGGACATAGCGGTATCCAGATGGTCAATAGCTAGGTGCTTTTGGCTCTCTTTCTTTTCAAACAGGGAACATAGTTGACCCCAGATGGTCAATATTTGGGTGCACTAGGTTCTCTTTCTATTCAATCTCTCTACTCCTTCTTCTATCAAGAGGTTGTGGCGGTATCCAGGTGGTATGTGATCTGGACACATTGGAATCTCTTCAGAATTTTAGAAAATACAAAAAAAGATGCAATGATGACAAAAATTGGAAACAGGGGCAGCGACTTGGGACACTCATCCTTTCTATCAATTCATATCTATCAAAAAAGAAAAAATTTCCTTCCTATCATTCCATATCTATCAATCAATCCCAGAGATCACATTCCAAACTAACTCCCTTCTAACTAACACATGCATTACTCAAAATTTTTGTGCATGGTAGATTGCATTCATTTATTGCATAAGAAGAATCCAAAACATGTGCATAGTAGATCATATAATCAATGCATCCATCATCAATAACATCATAACTAACATAGGAATGCATTCATCATCATCATATAGTGATTCCCATTTTCAACAAATTAATGCTCATCTGACACATTTTCTATGCTTAATTTTTTGAGGGGGCATATAGTCCACTTGCCATCACCGGGGTAAGCTGGGGCAGGATCAAATCTGAAATTTTTTTGACACACTTCGACAAGTCACATCGCATCAAAGAGGGGAAAATGTGGACACCCAAAAATGGACACGCTTGCGACTTTACATTAAAAACACTAATTTTCAATAATTAATTAATGGTTTTTTAATCATTAATTAATCATCTATTTTCCTCTAAATGCAGTCCCCAAATCATCTAATCAAATTCCTTAAATTAATTCAATAATTAATTTTATTTAATTAATTAACCTTAATTGATTAATTACCATTAATTAATTAATTAAATTCAATTTCCTATAGTTTAAATTCAAATATTTAAACTTACTAATTAAATTCTTCCAATTAAATTAAATTAATTTTATCAAATAAAGCAATTCTAAATCAAAAAGAATTCAATTATCTCACATGTTGAAAACTTTAATTAAATAAATGAATTAAATATTCATTTATCTTCAAAGAGATAACTCCAATCAGATCACATGGGTTA
>MU223755.1:320233-342614 GCA_018584345.1 Thuja plicata
AAAAAAATATATATCTATTAAAAATTAATAGAAAAATTAGACATAAACTACAAGATGTTGAAGAGAAAAAGGAAATCAAACCATTATTGCAGAGGAAAAATAAATTTATATTCAATTGGATGGACATTACATTGCATAGCATTGCCTTATGAAGCCTTATTTTCCCATGAAAATTAATCAATGAGGATATAACTTCCCACAACTAACACAGTAACTAACTTATTTTATTAAACTAGTTAACCTAAAACTAAGCTTTATAAGCCAATGTTATTTAATGTGATATCACTCCCCACCTCCCCCATTAAATTAATTCGAACAAGAGTGGAACATTGTAAGGGTTTTGAACCCAATTCTTCAGGAGACATTGATGAAGTGCTTTCACAAATCCTCCTCACTCCCCAAGAAATGCGAAATAAATTGCATTAGTGGATCTCTTGGCTGTAGAACCTTCAACCATCTGCACAACCTAAGAGAACATAAAGTGTTCTCATATTTCATGCACAATGAGACACATTTCCTCTGAACTTCCACATTTCCTCCAAGTGTGTCTAATGCTTCCTCTTGTACTGCACATGTGACACCTTTCCTCTAAAATTCTACATCTCCTCCAAGTGTGTATAATGCCTCCTCAAGTATTATGGAAACAATCTCTTCTTTGTTGTGCAAATCACCAACTACACATTTGCACACGAGACACCTTTCCTCTGGAATTTCACATCTCCTTTGAGTGTGTCTAGCACCTCCTCAAATGTTGTGCAAATATTCAAACAAATTTGAATACACCAAAGTGAGCCCACAAGAAATCTTTCCCCCTTGCTCCTTGAAGGGACATATAATACCAAGCCCCCTCTTTTCTTCAGTGACACAAATAGGGAGCTTCTCAAACAATAAATCATCCTTGAGTGAGGAGCTAGCTCAGGACGATAAAAAATCTCTTTCCTTCATTGCCTCCAACCTCAGGTAAGAACCCACTTTAGATATTAATCATGAAATGAGAAACTAATGGATATAAATGAATCATTAGCTAATTCACAAAAGTGCTTATACATAGGGATATTGGATTCAACTAACAATGCATCCATTACAATTACTTTTTTAATGTATCTAATATTCATCTATCATTCTCTTTTTCTTGTCATATGAATAAGAAATACCTTCATCAACCTTTAACACTAATTAAAGATACAATTCTAACATTTATTGATAGAGTAGAATTATCAAATCTTTCTTAAGCACTGAGTTCCTTCATACATGTACCATACACTTGTATGTGACAAAACTAATCAAGCTTCTTTTGTTGAAGGCAAAACCTACAAGATTGGATTGCCTATTTCCATGCTACAAAATATTTGACCTTGAAGACTAGAATTCAAGTTCACTTGAAAATACTAAAAGAGACTCAAATACTCATACAAAAACTGAGACAAGCATCTCCAAACTCTCTTAAATGATATACATCTTTATGCATTCTTCAAGAATCAAGAACATAGACAAATGTCTATATTAACTTTGTACATTAAAAAAAATCGCCTAAACTCTTCACTTCCACAAAGTATCTAAGAAAATAAATTTTTTCCCTTTCATGTCTTTATGCATTTACCTTAGTTTTTGTTTTAACTTTTGTGCACAATGCACTCAAATTACTCATGCCCCCTTCAATATCTAATTGTGATTATTAGATGATTAATATCTATGCATTGTTGATGTTTAGAAACCAAATGTTGTTGGGTGTGTCAAGTTTATGCTATGATGCTACTAATTACATGTTTGAGTCTATAGATACAGAATGCCAAGCTACTCTTATAGATGATTTCATGTAGTTAATATATTCGATGAGCTAGAGAGCCCAATAATACACACAAATACCAATCTTCATGCTTTAGAGAAAGTACACAAAACATTATGTTATATTTTCTAATAAAAATATGAGTATTTTGTGTGTTCTCTCTATTCAAACAACTTAATCTCTATCATTTTAATTTGTTTTTATAGTTTAAAAACTATATTTTGTCAATTGCAAATATTGTTTTTATTACATCTTCAGATTTATGTATGACTATCTTTAATTTATTATCCAATAGATCATATTTTACTAATTTTTAAAAGTATTCACTTTTAACTCCCTTTTGATCTCCCATTTCCAAGCACATATCACCCACTACATTATTTATTACTACACAATAAATTATAATACTATATTCCTAAATATATTACTTTACATTTCCCTTAAACACGTTTGATCCTAAACCCGATCTAATAATAAAAATTAACATAAATTAATACAAATATGGTTTCATACTTTCTCATTTAAGAAATCATATGCAATCTTCATTGTAAGTTATGTTTTATGGTACAAAGATTTCATCCTCAATCCATATCTATTATGAATGTGTACACCACAATGAGAAGTTATTCTATTTTTCCTTCTATTTTTCCTTGAATGGCTATTACTTCTATGATTCCATTGGTGCTTATAATTTCTCCTTTATTTCAAGTATATTAATAGCATGATTGGTATTCTTATTATTGCTAGTAATACCTCCATGATTCTTCCATTCTTTCCTCTAATAATGATGTGGATTCTTGTATTTTACACTCTTTTCAATTTGAAAACTTCTTTGATTGTTCACCATTTTTCTAACGCTTGTTATGTTGCCTCACAATGGGAAATAATATTTTCCTCTTTTTTTTCCTTCAACTTCCTCCTCATCTTCATGTTTTTCTTCTAAGCATGCTTTTTGAAATATTTTTATGTCAACATTACTTTTCTCTTCATTATGTGTAAAATCTCACAATATGGCTTTTGTTCTTTCTAAACCATTTTTAATTTTTTTTTCTCATTCATATTAAATTTTTCTCCATAATTGTAATAAAAGGTACCCAAGAACAATATTTAACTTATTTATATGCAAACCATACAAATTGAAATGTAAAACCTATATATTCATAGACAACTTAAGATTTTCAAACTTTTACTTAAAATTGTCAAACTTTAAAATATTCTTGGATCCTTTATTTGACTATTCTTAGTTTAGTTTTCTTTAATTGTGTGAGTAAATCCATATTAGTGAAATTATACCTATTGGACAAAATTATAGAAAATAATAGCCTTACCTTTTGAATGCATCCATGCAATTGAAGGACCGAGTATTCTTTCTTTGGAGCTAAACTATGTGTAATTGTATCCTTTATCTTCTCCCCATCATTATTTATTTATTTATTTTTCATCCAAGTATCAACTAGTATTTCTTTTTGTGCCCTTATATCCACAAAAACTAATTTAATTTAATTTAAAGGGAAAATGTATGTGTATTTGTCCAAAATCAATGGTAAATTATATTTATAAATAAGTGTCTATTCTATGTGTTTATGTGTGTATAACCTTATTTATTCTTGGAAGTTCATTACCACTTGTGCTATTAGAACTCTTGCTAGGGCTATAAGATGTCAATCAACTATCACTACATGCAAAAAATAGAATCCAAGATTTTCTTCATGATGTAGCCAACAATTATAGATCATTTATCACCATGTGATGAATACACATAACTACCAAAGATCTCATGAAATTTTGATATTCAACTATATATGCCAAATTGTGATAACCATTTTCTAATTTAAGATCCTTGCACAATCTAAACAATCAACTTTGATAAAAACAGGTCTAGAAAATAAATTAGAGCCATGATCTTCCAAGAAGATAAAACCATACCAACAAACTAGGAATAAATCAATCACCACCCTTTATGTATCCATATAAATAACCATTCCATGCCAAAGATCCATGAATATAATAACTTCCATGACATCATGATAACTACACTTCATGTATCTATGTGAAAATTTACTAGATTGAGATCTATAATCTCTCACAAATTATTGTCGACAAAAATAGGTCCCACAATACAACTATATTAGGTAACACCATCTTTCTACATCATAATGATTAACATAATAATGGACCAAGTGATGGTTGGCCTTGTCAAAAACTATTTTATACAAATTCACAGAGAATTCAGAATGAAAGGAAAATCACAATAGAAATAATGATAGGAAGTTCAGGATGAAACATTAACAGCCTTAACATTTATTTATAGTCAATTACTGGAATTAAAGAATGTCCCCTTATTGATTGATTTTCATAATAGAATTTATATAACGTTTGTTCTTCAAACCCAATACAGTTCGATTCTTACATAGTTTCAACAATTACATCTACCTACACACACATTTGACCATTCCTTTTAAACATAGAGACAGAATTCTATCTTGTCACTACAATCCCATGTTTCTCTCTTTTTGAAATGCCTCCTATTCACAATTTTCTCATATCCAAAAATACTTTGTCACACCCCTTGATCTCTTATCTCATTGGCTTGTCTTTTCTGAGAAACAAATTTAAATGTTAACCATCCAACCATCATGTATGTTGTCGGGCATGAAAGGAAACCAATGATCATCGTGATCCACTTATTCATTGGCGACATGAATTATAGATAAGTTCATGTCCCATGGGCATCATAAAGTGTAATGGTCTACAACAATTGATGTGGTGACATGAATCCATGATGTGGCTATAGGAACCCAATCGTGCATCATTGAATGCTATCCAAACAAAACATAAAGAAAATAGGAATATGTCATGTGCCAAGGCCACAACACTACAAAACCAGACTTCCAAAATGAAATAAAACCAAATTAACATAATAGAAAAGAAAACCAAAATTGAAGGGGAGATGCCCCTGCATCAGACTCCCCAGGTAGGAAGAAATCACGAGCTCCTGTATTGGGAATATAAGGATCATTGAGAGGGGGTGGGGGTGAATCAGCGATCTACACAAACTAATGATAATTCTAAAAATTTAGCACAAAATCATTTGTAGCTGATTATGATACTATATTAAGATATTGCAATTAAGATACTCAAGATGAAAAAAGACACTTGTCACAAGATTTATAGTGGAAAAACCTAAGCATAAAAAATCAATGTGAATTGATCTTTTACTAGACATTTTTGGAAAACATTTTAGAGCTACAACTCTAGGAGCACCAACCCCCTTACAAATTTGAAGCACCCACTCCAAGGAGCACCAATCCCTCTTTGATTTAGAAGCACCCACTTCCAGGAACACTAACCCCTCACAAGATACATATGTTGTATTTAATTAGAGGAACACTTTGTTTCTATATAAAACATTAATAAAAATTCATACTACAAAGATCTTTGTCTCTGCTACACCACTCTTCATAGACTAATCAACACTTGAAAGGATTTTCATAATCGTAGTTCTGCCTTCTTTGCAAAACCCCCTACAAATTTCTCAAGGTATAATTATACATAAAAATTTGATCCCTGGTCACAAGCAGCCTATAAACAATTCTCTTCCTTTGTTATGACCAATTACACTAAAATCATCATTCACAATTCAGAACATACAAACCCTCACTACACTGTCATAAAGATATAATTTCCTTCTATAATATTAGTGATTGTAGTACAATAAAACATCATCTTTTATTTCTTTCATCATCTCCCTTGCCTTCTTTGAAATCCCTTTTTATCTGTGAGAACAAGTTCTTCAATCCATTTCATTCAGTTATGCAATCATATTCATACAACCAATCATCTCAAGCAATTGAACAGATAAACAAAACTAACCATCATACTAACTAGCCGTTGGATTTCAAACTAAAAATTATGACTGATTAACTTCTCCACTATTTTTTCTTCTTCATAGAATTTTTTACTATAGATGCATGCTTGATTAGTTAAGAAACTGACATATGGAGACCAATATCGATAAACTAATTCAATTGTTATCCTTCAACTTATTATGCAGACTGACGCACAACATAATTTATGTTATCAAATTTTAACCATAGTTAATAGAAATATTTTGTTAATAAGTAAAAGACACTTGTTAAACTATAGTATCTCTTCATTAGCTTCGACAAAATCTAGTTATTTGGCATTCTGTTAACTTGTTATAATCTCCCTATTGTTTTCCAAAGTCTTTCCTGTCGCCTGAGTGACATGAGATAATCTTTACTATAAATCTTGTACAAGATCATCTAACATAATAAATCAGATAATTATGGACTCTATAATTATCAAATAAATCCATAGTAATCATAAATAGAACTATGATTGTAACTATTATCATAACAACCATGACTATAATCACTGTAACTAGGGGAAGTAACTTTTAGTTTTTGACTCTACACATAATCACTACTCTCTAAACCTATGTGTCTTGCAAATATCCATGATCATATACTTGCATTAATACCTTAAATTCATAATACTTACATAATGCATAGAATACAGTGTGCTTATCATTACCAAATGTATGTAGACCATGAATAACATACTATCATAGCAGTGCATAACCTATACATTGACATATGACAAAACACCAAAAGAAACAAACCCCCCCTTTGGCATTGATGTCAATACCTGCAACAATTCTCCCCCTATCTTAAAATAATATCATGAACAACCAAAGACATTCATTGTACTAAAGACAACTATTGTACTTTCCACACATGCAACTTCCATAAGCACAATCTCATCTCCACAATAGATACAAAAATTCGATCACAAATAACATCTCTTAGACCTCTCCTATACCCTGAAACATTACAATATCATCTTCACATTGTTGCTTCCACACTCCCCCTTTGACATCAATGAAAATGGGGGCTACACCAGGATTCAGATCAAAAGAAAGACAAAACATGAAGACTCCTCCTGAAACTTGTCTTCTTGGCAATAAACTAGGTGAGAGAAGAAAGGGGCAAGACCCCTAACCGCTATCTTAAACCTTTAAAAACCTCCTTGGACAAAGGTTTGGTAAAGATATATGCCATCTGATCAGTAGTAAGAACATAATTCAAACCAAAATTTTCATTCAACACATGTTCTCTTAGAAAGTGATAACGAACATCAATATGTTTAGTGCGTGAATGCATAACTAGATTTTTGGAAATATTAATTGTGCTAGTGTCATCACAGAGAATAGAAACCAGTTTAGAAACATTCACATTCATTTTTGATAATGTTTGCACCATCCAAATCAATTGTGTACAACAAGAACAAGCATAATGTATTCTTCCTTTGTTGTTGAAAAAGATGCAGTTTCTTGTTTTTTTTCTTTTCCAACACACTAGTACATTTGTTGCACCTATAGTACTTTTCCTATCATCAAGAAATCCTCCCCGATCAGAGTTAGTATAAGAAGTAAGAGTAAAAATCACCATGCCTTGTATACCATAATCATAATCCAAAGTCCCTTTAATGTACCTAAAGATTCTTTTAAGATCATTAACATGAGACTCTTTAGGTGAAGATGAGAAACTTACAACAAGACATACAACCTGCACAATGTTAGACCTTGAGGCTGTGAGATAAAGTAGGATACCATTCATGGATTTGTATCTTGTTTGATCTATATTTGGAGAATCATCTAATTCACTAACCTTACAACTAGTTACCATTGGTGTACCCACTGGTTTGCAATCTTCCATTTGAATTTTTTTAAAGCATTTCCTTAGCATACTTTGTCTGAGATAAGAAAACACCTTTCTCCAACTGTGAAATCTGCAATCCATGGAAATATGAAATCTCTCCCAGCAAAGACATCTTAAACTCAGATTGCATTAGTTTTCAAAACATTTTACTTAAGTCATCATTAGTGCAACCAAAAACAATGTCATTAACATAAACATGAAAAATAAGAACATCATCACCTTCCATCTTACCATAAATATTGATGTCTACACCTCCTTTTGTGAATACATTATCCATGAGGTACTTTTCCAACCTAGAGTACTATGCTCTACGAGCTTGCTTTAATCCATAGAAAGCCTTTTTTAACATGTAAACAAAATCTGGATTCTCTTTTCTTTGACAACCTTCAAGTTGTTCGATGTATAATTCTTCATCAAGATAGCCATTAAGAAGGGTTGTTTTAACATCCATTTGGTACATTTTAAAACCTTTTCAAGCTGATAAAGCCAAGAAGATCCTAATAACCTCAAGTCTAGCCATAGGTGTAAAGGTTTCTCCAAAGTCAACTCCTTCAATTTGAGAATAACCTTTATAAACAAGCCTAGATTGGTTCCTTTCTATCTTTCCATGTTCATCCAACTTGTTCCTAAAGACCCATTTTGTACCTATCGCATTTTTACCTTTAGGTCTAAAAACTAATTCTCAAGCTTCATTCTTTTCAATATGTCCCAATTCATCTTCCATAGCTTTAACCCAGAATGTCTTTACTAGCTTCATAATAATTTTTAGGTTCTATTTGGGATTATAAGATCAGATTAGCTTTATCACCTAATTTATCAGCCCTTTTTCTTGTTTGTATACCTACGCCTTTATCTCCAATAATTTTCTCATGTGAACCTGATATTTTGTTAGCAACTTTGATAGAGTTTTTGATCTTGACATTTTTGTGACAAGAACACTATGTTTTTTTGTGTCTAATGATTCGCTTGTTGCTCCTTCTTCGTTTTTTCACTCTTTTGATTCAACTTCCTTTTGACCTCTTAAACACGAATTTAATCAACTTGCACTTCTTATTTTTCCTACACTTTCTCATCAACTTTAATGTGAACACTTTCAACAATTCTTTTCAATCTCATCTTAAAGCATTTGTAATCCCTATTTTGTGTGGAATAACCTAAAAATATACCTTCATCACGATGTGAATCAAAGCTTCCCAAATTATCATCAAAATTCTTAATGAAGAATTTTCTGCCAAATATTCTAAAATGCTTAACATATGCATACTTAACATACCATAGCTAACATAGAGTATACTTGGTCTTTACTCTTAGTTGTGCTCTATTCAGAGTATATACCATTGTATGGAATTCCTCCTTCCAGTACATATATGATATCTTTGCCTCATTCATCATAGCTCTAGCCATCTCCTTCACCATTCTATTCTTCCTCTTTACAACCTCATTTTGTTGTGGTGTTTTTGCAGTAGCATATTGTCTCTTGATTCCATGTCATTCACAATAATCTACAAAATCTCCTGAAGTGTACTCATCTCCTTTGTATGATCTAAGACACTTGGTTTTCATATCTGATTCTTTTTCCACCATCTTCCTGAAAATCTTAAACCTGTCAAAATCATTATTTTTCAAAAATGTTACCCATGTCATCCATATATAATCATCTACAAAGAGCATAAAGTACTTGTCTCCATTAATTGACCTTGTCCTTGTAGGACCATATAAATCAATATGTACAATTGTAGGACCCTAGTAGATGAATCTTATTTTGAAGCAAACCTGATCTTAATTTGTTTACCATGTTTATAGCCTTCACAAATACTATTTTCAGGTTTATGAATAAGTGGCATACCTCTCACATTATGATTCTTGCTTATCTTGACCAAGTTGTCAAAATTCAAATGCCCAAGCCTCTTCTACCATAACCATCCTTCCTCTATTTCTCCCATAAGAAAAATGTTATCATGATTTTTAGTATTTGTGACATCTTTGAGATTATAGATATTTCCTTTGGTCCGTTTACCTATTCCTACCAACTTTCCTGATTTCAATTTTATCTTACAGTCTTGATCATTAAACAAAACCTCATATCCATTGTCACAAATTTAACTCACACTTAAAATATTGCACTTCAATTCTTCTACCAAATAAACATCATGAATAGGCATGCTTTCACTTATCATCAATGAATCTAAACCTTTAATTTTCTAGAAGAATCATCACCAAAACTAACACAACCTCCTTCATACCTTACCAACTTAGTGAATTTTCTTCTATCTCCTGTCATAAGGTTTGAGAAACCACTATCTATAATCCACAAGTATTTCTTTTCAAAATGAAGTACAACTTGGAAAAACATGGACTTACTAATATCCTTCTTTTATTTAGGCTTTCAGAGCTTCACATCCTTAATTCTTGGCGTGATAATTTGTTTTTCTTTTCTGGAGCAAAAATGAGGTTTTAACTTTTCTTTTTCCTAAATCTGCAATCTTTCTTTGCATGGCCAAGATTATTTCATAAATGAAATACCTTATAGTATTCATTCTATACATAGGATTTCTGAAATGAAATTTAGAATTCCTTCTCAATGCAACTTTGCAATCATTCATCCTATGTCTATATTGGTTACAAAAGAAATAATATCCAATGAAATAAGAATTAGGTCTGAAAGGAAACCTTTTACCAATAAATGACGATCCTTTGAATGAGTTTATTTGATCTCTTGGAGATAGATTTGGGACTATTCTTTTGAATGAGAATTTGTGATCAAATTTTTAAGTACTCAATGAATCTTTATTATTCTTTGTTTGATCACCCAATGTTGTACTCTTATTTTTAGATATGAAAATATCATACAAGGATTTGTTATCAAAATTACCTGAACTTTTTCCAACTTCAAAGCCTAAACCAGTCACATCTCTGGATTTTCTTTGTTTGCTTGGAATGTCCTCTAGAGCAGTGTTCTCATATTTTTCCAGCCTTTTTTTTATATTCCATAACCTCAGCCTCTAATATTTGAAACTCTTCAGTTTTACTCTCTAATTTCTTTGTCAACATTTCATATTTTGTACATATGAGTAGTGAATGGAGGTTTCTTTCTGGTTCTTTCCTCCAAGAGCTCTTGAACCAGTGAAAAAAATTAAAAAAAAAAAATATTATGTGGCTAGTCTACCTTATTTAAAAAAAAAACACTTTCTCAAGTTTATTTCCTTCTTCAACCTGAAATTTTAACGTACTAATCATATCTCCATTTATGATTGCTTGACATGATAAGCTTACAATCAACTTGTTGAGTCTTTTGATCTCCTAAAAAGAGCAAATAAGTTCTCCCTCAAAATCAACTTCATCTTCCTCATATTGTCTATTTGATCAACACTAGAATCTGCTAAAATCATTTCAGGTTCACTATCCATCTCATACACAAAATCTTGATCCACATTAGTACTTTAATTTTCCATAAACAAAAACTCACCTTCCTCACAAGCAGAACTTTTAGAGTCACTATCAAAAACATTTACAACCAAACACTTTTTCTTTTTGAATGAAAACTTCCTTCTATTATTCAAGAAATTATTTTTTATCTTGGTTTTTCTTTATTATCTTCATTGTCATTAGAATCACCATGAGGACACTTAGCTGCAAAATACCATATTTTACCACAATTAAATCATTTAAAAGGAAGTTCACCTTTGTATTTACCTGAGCCTTTCTTTATCTTTCTTGAAAAATGAGCCTCTAATAACTCAAGATCTTCAGAATCAGCTGATACCTTAGTTTTATTATCAACCTTGAAAGTTGCTTCTCTACTAGAGGATTCTTCTTTCCCAGTCCTTCTCATCTCATATGCAACTGGAGCACAATGAATCTCATCCATGGTATATTTGTTAATTTCTTTTTATTCCTCTATTGTTGATGTATTGGATCATCAAAATTTGAGGGTAGATATCTCAAAACATTCTTAAAAAATTCCTTGTTATCTATTTCCTCTCCAAGCCATTTACCATTTCATCTACTTTAAGAAGATACTCTTCAATCTTCTCATCATCACCCATTTTCATACCTTCAAGTCTAGCCCCTAGATTCTGTATCTTTTCTTCTTTTACTCGGTCATTACCATGATAAATATTCTTTAGCTTATCCAAAAATTCATTAGAAGACTTAGAGTGCATTACTTTTACATAAACATCTTTGGACAAGCAACTCAAAATGACATGCTTTGCCTTTGCATCAGTCTCATACTCCTTTTTAGCATCATGATCTATAGGAAGAGTATTAGGGATATTATATCCATTGACAATAGAACCCCATACATAAACACTTAGGGATAGTAAATAAGTTTGTATTATAATAGTCCAAAACTCATAATCAAAACCATCAAATAGGAGAACCTTTGAACCAGATGAACTATCCTGAGCCATGGCTGATAAAAATTCCTCAACAAAGACCTACCGAAGATGGTTAGACCAAACACAGGGCATGTGGCTTTGATACCACTTGTTGGGAATACACGGATCATTGAGAGGAGGAGGTGAATAAGTGATCTACGCAAACTTATGATAATTTCAAAACTTTAACACAAAATAATTTATAGAAGATTATGCTACTCAATTAAGATATTGCAATTAAGATACTCAAGATTCAAGAAAGACACTTGACACAAGGTTGATAGTGGAAAACCACTAAGGGTGAAAAATACTATGAATTGATCTTTTATTAGGCCTTTTGGCTACTTTTTTAGAGTTGAAAATCTAGGAGCATCAACCCCCTTAAAATTTTGAAGCACCCACTCCAAGGAGAACCAACCCCTCTTTGATGTAGAAGCACCCACTTCCAAGAGAACCAACCCCCCAAAGATATAAATGATGTGTTTAATTAATGGAACACTTTATTTCCATACAAAATATTAATACAAATTCATATTCATACTACAAAGATCTTTGTACCTGTTACATCACCCTTCATAGACCAATCAACACTTGAAAGGATTTCATAATTATAGTCTTTTCTTCTTTGCAAAACCCCCTGCAAACTGCTCAAAACATAAGTATACATAAAGTACCGATCCGGGGATCACAAGCAGCCTATAAATAATTATCTTCCTTTATTATGACCAATTACACTCAAATAATCATTCAAATTTTATAACATACAAACCCTCACTGCATTGTCATAAACAAATTATTTCATTATGTAATATTAGTGATTTTAGTTCAACTACAAATTGTCTTTTCTTTTTGTCATCAGCCCCCTTATCTTCTTTGAAATCTCTTTTTATCTGTAAGAAAAAATTCTTTAATCCATTTCATGTTGTTACGAAATCATATTCATACAACCAATAATCTCGAGTGGTTGATCAAATAAAAAAAACTAGCCATCATATGAACTAGGCTTTGGATTTCAAATACAACAATATGATCGATTAACTTCTCCATTGTTTTGTCTTCTTCATCAAATCTTTTATTTTTCATGCATCATGGATCAAGAAAAGGACACTACCGAGGGAAGACAGGAAGAACAAAAGATAGAAGAAAAGACAAAAGAAAAGACCGAAGAAAAGAAAGAGGAGTCACCGATAACTAAAGGTAAAGACAAGCAAGAAGAAACAAAAGATATTGAAAGTATATTTGATGCTACAAAGACTACATCTAATGCATTAAAATTATCTACTACTGAAAACATACTAGAAAAGAAGAAGAAATCAAAGAAGAGGAAACATGTAGATATGAACCAACTGATCATATTACCAAAAGTAGACCTATCTACTATGAACCCTGATGAAATGACTGAGTATGCAGAATTGGTGAGACTTAAGGCAATCCAAAATAAATTATTTCAGAAGAAAAGAAACCAGTGTATTGGAAGATGTCAGAGATGTACTATAGGAGATTGTATTGCATGATACTGTAAATGAAAAGGAGTCTCCTTAATCAAGTGGTAGATCTAGTTAAACAAGTACAAGAACTCAACAAAGACATAATCAACTACACAATGAAATCTCATCAGAATATCATGAAACTAAAACCGATCAAATATATTCTGAAGAACATTTCACTAGACAACGTATCTCTTTCTGAAGCATGTATTGACATAGCAAAAAAGTTGTCTGGTATTCTTTTTTTATTTCAGAAATTTTGTTCCATTTCACAATTCCTCAAGGATATCAAGGAGAAAGAGGAAACTATTGAACAAGAGTAGACCGACTGAAGAGCATATCAACCGAGCCTGGATCTCTACAGGACTATTACTCAAAGGTTAAATAGTTAATGGGAAGGAAACAAGAGCTAAGAAATGAATAATAAAACCCAAGGATGGAACTCCTTGAGTTGCATGCAATTCTTATTACCCACCCGAAGTCAATGCAGAGTCATTTAAAGAAGGCCAAGGATTTGGTCGTTACTCCTGATTGCAGTTCATAAGACACTATTACTGATAAGGAAGGTGACATTTCTACACAAATTGTTGTTATGAAAACACTGAAGGAAACATGGGAGGAAGCCCTAACTGATGCAAATACTAGGTTTAAACACATTTTTGACAATATATCTCCAGAAGATAAGAATAAGTAAGTATTGTTTTGGTATGTTCATAAAAAAAGTGGGATATATAAGGATAGTATGATATATAAATATAGATAGGTATGTTTGTATAAGGGAGATATAAGTATTAAACTTTTGAGGAGATTTATCAAAGAGGGATTCATAAGTTTTTTAAAGTTTTGAAAATTCTTGATGACTTTATAGTTTTTTACAAAATGCCAAACTAATATCAAAGGGGGAGATTGTTACTCCTACAATGATTTTTTTGTCATTAGTTTTATGAAAATCCATATTGAGGAATGTAACTAAAGCATGTAAGTAAGTATAATGCAGGAGATACAGTCGGTAAAGGCAACAGAAATAGGCATCATGCACAGAGCAGTTATCAAGCACCAAGTGAGATACACATACCAAGTCATGCAAAGACAGTTACCGATCACTCATAAGTACCAAGAAGAGAGTTCAGAGTTACTGAGTATTCCAGAGCCAAAATTTGAATTAAGATACACTAAATTTGGACACCAAGCAGGAAGAATTGCACAGAATTCAAGGCAAGTGTTAGTTGAATCATTGGGATTCCAAACACATGAATGAACATGACCACAAGGCAGATCCACCAATGAAGTTTAGAAGGCACAAGACATTGGAGATGCAACCAAAGTTTAACCACTTAATCTATATCGTTGAATGATGATGCCCTAGATCTAGTTAACCACCTAAATCATAGTTAACCGCCTGGAAATTGTATACGAGATAAAATTGGAAGAATGCGCAAGTTGTTTCTTTTGTTGTTACTAAATTTGAAGAGATGAAGTTGATGAAGTTGTTGCGAAGAGAAATAATGGAGACATAAGTAGAAGGAAACAAAGCTTATGATACTAAGCTACTGAGTGCAGATTAAGGTAACAAAGTTAGTGAGCATAATGAGTCTGGATAACATTTGAATGATGCATTCTTATCAGACATTTTTGTATTGAATTTTTTTGTAATCAGAGAAGTACAAATTATGCCCTAACGGGTCTTTATATTTTGTAAATCTTTTAACTGGGTACATCTCTCAGATTAGAGATTGTCAAATCCTTTAACAAGGTAGACTGAATAAGTCTTTTTCACTCTTAACTGAGTATCATACTCCTAATAGGGTAAACTATCAGAAGTAGCTAACATTGTATCTCTAACCTAGAAACCTTTATACTCCAGTAGTGAAGGATTGTGGTGTTAGTAAGAACTGAGAGGGGGGGGGGGTGAATCAGTGGCCTAAAAAATGAATCCTTAAATCAACCCTTCAAACTTAGTACCACAAATTATACCTCTAGTTATCTTTAGTCCTATAAGATGAATGCCTTGAAATACTTATATAAAATTACTACTTGTCGGAATGCTTTGTAAAACCTTCTATTGTATGTTTACCGATAAGCAGTCTTTCTATTTACTGAAACATAGTAAATAACTAGTGTATACCGATCAATCCAGATTTACTTATGTGAAATGCAAAACAATAAAGTAATGACTCATAGACACATTAACACATGGATTTTTAACGTGGAAACCCTTTTAAGTGAAAAACCACTGGGATCGGTACCCCAATTTTTCACTCTTCTGAAGTGAGCTTGGTTAAGATCCAACCCTGTTAAAGGTTACAAACACATTGTTAGGTGTGACCTTGTTAGAGGATTTGAATATAGAGTTTGTCACTTAGTATCTGGCATCTAATGCTACCATCCTTGATCAAACACTCACTTGGCCTGTCGATAGGTATCGGGCATATCCAATGCTACTTTGTATGATCAAACTTTTTGATACTCCTTGGGATGTATCTCAATTAGAAAAGACTTTTAAGTCCTGCTCGGTTAAGAGACTTGATGCTTCAATCGTTAAACTGAAACAATAAATTGATCTGTTCACATATACAACTTGAATTGTAGATTTTTAGATCTATTGTAAGTACATTACCTTTCTGATCAATATAATCAATTCAATACCTTTTCTCCACACTGTTCTACTCTGTGATCTTGTATCACTGTTCGTCGGTGTCTACAGAATTTAGCTCTTTCCTCATCTTGATTGATCAAGTCTGAATGAAGACTTTCTTCTCCTTCAGAATCTCTTCAGCATCTATTCTCTTGTTATTCCCCTCATTCATAATGAATAAGCTTGTCTCTTATATAGACATGATTTCACTGTTTCTTGAATTTCTTGATCTTGGCGTGATCCACAATTCTCGCCAATTAGATTTAAAAGCAAAACTCCAATTTTATCTCGTAGAGATCTTCTTGCCAACTGGACAAAGCATCTTTAAATCCTTTACTTATCTTCGGCTTTATTTTGTCGATTAAAACAATGATAAGTATCAGTTAAGTCTATTTTTAGCTCTTGACAACTAAGCATTTTATTTTTTCTGAATTCTCTGTTCTTTCGGTCAATACTTTAGTTAGTCGTTGGTGACAACTCACTGTTCTATCAGTGTGACTTCAGTTGTCTTCGAGATCTCCGTCCATCGGGAAACACTATAATTCTATCCATCAGGTGACACTATGCTTTTCTCATCGGTAATGTTGTGCATTTGCTTGTCGGGTAACACTGTGACTTTGCTCTCGTTGATTTACTATGACCGTCGGTGTGCACTTTGTCGGTGTATACAGTCACTATGTGAATACTTAACTTTTGTGCATTACAAATAGCATATCCTTTGATTCATCAGTTCTTTGAAGTATTTTAGCAGTATGTCCATGACCATACAGATTATTTCAAGTTGAAATCAATGACAATACAATACATTAAATGAATTAATGTCTTGCATTAACTTTCTACGTCTCTGTGATCATCAACTTTAACATCTTCAAACATTTAATCAGTTATAGCTCATCAATCTCTCCCTTTGGCATTGATGGAAACACACTACATTAACACACTATATTAATACTAATACAATATGAAATATAACAGTTGAAGTTCATCAAACTACCAATCTTATGTACTATAACCGATATAAATATCTGGTCCTCGGTAAGCTCATATAGCTTAGATTTGAATCTTGCAACTCTCTTTGTCTTCAATCCCTTCATTAGATAGATGTAGAATATTTCTTCCTCTGATGTGATGTGTTCTTTTCCTGTGTCAAACTCTCTCCCTTTCACTGCTCTCTTTTCTTTTGACGTCTCTTGTCAACAATTCTCTCTCTTTGTATGTACTCTCCCTTTCTGGTTACATCTCTCCCTTTGGATAATGTAATGGATATAATCTTTCCCTAATGTGATAATGGATAAAATATCTCCCTTTGACAACAATACCAAACAAATATTTGACAGTAATGCCAAAAAATCTTTTCTATCCATAATATACTCCTTGAATTTCCCAATTCATCAATAATACAACTCTGGTGCTCGAAGTAGATAAATACCTTGTTGTGTATAGATGTACCTTTGAAGTCCATTTCTTTGCTTGCATCAACATGAATGATATACTGATAATATGTAGGATGATGCAGCCTTCTAGTCATCTTACTAACCAGTAGACAAGGGTCTGACCCCTAGTCTTTTTCTCAAGTACTCAAATGCATCCTTGGGTAGTGGCTTGGTGAAGATATCAACTAATTGTTCCTTTGATTGAACATACTCAAGTATCACCTCCTTTGCTTGAACTTGTTCTCTCAAATAATGATACTTGATCACAATATGCTTTGTCTTAGCATACATGACTGGATTCTTGGAAATTTTTATTGCACTTGTATTATCACAATATATAATTACTGGTACAAGAATTTTCATATGCATACCTTCTAGTAATTGTTTGATCCATGCAATATTTGAGTAGTTTGCAGCAGTAGCAACATATTCTTCTTCTGCAGTAGACTGAGAGATGCATCCTTGCTTCTTGCTGATCCATGTGACAAGTCTGTCACCCATAAAGAATGCTCCTCTAGTTGTGCTCTTTCGGTCATCAATGTTTCCAGCCCACTCAGTGTCGGTAAAGACCTTAAGTTCAAATTTTCCTTCTCTTCAATACCATAAGCCATAGTCCTTGGTATTCTTCAGATATCTTAGGATTCTTTTCACAGTAGTCATATGTGATTCCCTGGGATTAGCAGAAAATCTTGCAAATATTCCTACTGCATGTGCAATATCTGGTCTAGTATATACAAGATACATGAGTTTTCCAATCATAGATCTGTACAAAGTTTGATTTACCTCAGGTGACTTGTCCTCCTTTGTCAGCTTACATCTAGTTTCCATCGGTGTTCCAACTGGCTTGGAATCTTCCATCTTGAATATTTTCAGCACTTCCTTGATGTATTTGGATTGTGCAATGAAATTACCTTCATCTTGTTGCATGATCTGTAGACCAAGAAAGAACTTGATCTCTCCAAACATAGACATCTCAAACTCTTTTCTCATTTCATTTGCAAATGATTTGAATAGGATATCATTGCCTCCAAATATGATGTCATCAACAAATATTTCAACAATCAAAATGTTAGCATCAATAACTTCCTTCAAATAAAGATTATTGTTTTCACTAGTTCTTACAAATCCAATACTTATGAGATAGGAATGAAGTCTTTCATACCAGGCTTAGGGTGCTTGTTTTAATCCATACAAGGCTTTGTGTAGTATTCCATTTAGGAATGCAGACTTGACATCCATTTGGTATACCTTGAATCCTATATGTGCAGCATAAACAAGTAATATTCTCACTCCTTCTAGCCTAGCAATGGGTGCAAAGGTTTCTCCATAGTCAATCCCTTCTTCTTATGCATACCCCTTGCATACTAGTCTTGCTTTGTTTCTGGTTACTTCTCCATTCTCATTCAGTTTATTTCTGAATATCCATTTTGTATCGATGACATTCTTGTCATCTGGTCTTGGTACAAGTGTCCATGTCTTATTTTTCTCAATCTTCTCAATTTCCTCATTCATATCACTAATCCATTTATCATTATCAAGTGCAACATTGACAAATTTTGGCTCAAAATCACAAATTAGACATCTTGTGTTTAGAGACTTACTTTTAGTTCTCATACTAGCCTTCTTGTCTCCTATGATCTAGTTCTGTGGATTTTTCCTTCTCACATATCTGGAAAGTACAGGTTCAGTTCTTTTTCTATCATCTTAATCATCATTTTGTCCTTCATTTAGATCTCCATCGCTTGGTACATCATCTTGAGCAATATCCTAATTTTTGGTATTTGTAGCCCGATGCTTGGGTGCAATATTCTGTTTCTGGGGAACTATACGTTGTTTCTCAGGTAGAGTGTCAATTTCTTCATTGTAAACAAACCTGTTGTAGTCCTCTGGTTCTTTTGTGCTTTCCTTTTCATTCTTGTCTGCAAATTCATCTATCTTTACATTTGCACTTTCAACAATTTTGTTAGAGGCTTTATTGAGACATTTATAAGCCTTGCTCTTGGTAGAATACCCTAGAAAGATTCCTTCATCACTTTTGGAGTCAAGCTTTCCATTTCTATCATCTTTTAGGATATAACATTGACTACCAAATTTTTTGAAATAGCTTACATTGGGTGCGTAACCATACCATAACTCATAGGGTGTCTTTCTTCAATTGTACTTTGTTCAATGTGTAAACAATAGTACTGACAGCTTCCCTCTAGAAGATTTGGGCGATTCCCTTCTCTATCACCAATGTCCTTGCACAATCAACAATGGATATGTTCCTTCTTTCAGCAATTCCATTTTGTTGTGGTGTTCTCGGTGCAGAGACTTGTCTTTTGATTCCATGCTCATTACAAAAGTTAGTGAATTCATATGAAATAAATTCCCCTCCTCTATCTGATCTTAAGCATTTCAATTCCTTACCACTTTTTTTTTCTACCATTGCTTTGTACCATTTAAACATCTTAAATACTTCTGATTTGTCTTTTAGAAACATAATTGTCATCATTCTAGAGTAATCATCAACAAAGAGAATAACGTATCTATCACCATAGAAACTCTTTGTCCTCATGGGTCCACATAGATCAGTATGGACTAATTCTAGGATGGCATCAGATGTATGGGTTTTTCTTTTGAAACTAGACTTTGTCATCTTACCTTTTTGACAATTTTTGCACATGATATTGTCTAGCTTAGTCATCGTCGGTAAGCCTCTTACATTTCTCTTTCTTCTTATCTTTATCATGTTGTGAAAATTTACATGACACAATCTTTTGTACCACAACCATATATCTTCATTTCTAGCCATTAAGCAAGTGGTGTCAGTATCATTCAGATAGAATAAGTTACCTTTTGTCTGCTCACTGGTACTAATCAAACTTCCTAATTTATTGAATATCTTTGCCTTCTTATTTTTAAATGCTACTCCGTGACTTGAATTATTCAACTGAGAAACACTCAATAGATTATAATTCAACCCTTTTACCCAATAAGCATTTTCACATTTTATCAGGTTATTCAACATTATAGTTCCTCTACCTTCAACTAGACCAAGTGTGTCATTACCCATTCTTACTGAACCACCATTATAGTATTCAAAAGTCTCAAAATTTTGTTTGTCACCGGTCATATGGTGAGTACAGCCACTATCTATGATTAGACATCATTTTTACTAACTTTATATATGAGTGTGGTTTCTACATACCTTTCTTCATCTTCATCTGAATCATCTTTTACTGCCAAAAACACCATCTCAATGTCTTCATTAGATTTCGTGTCAGTATCTTCATCTTTGCATTTAGCTAGGTAACTGGCCTTCTTTCCTTTGTCCTTGTAGTCTCGGGTATCTCTTCTTTCTGATTGTCGGTTGCTTCTGTAATCTCGGTTATCACCTCTGTCAAAATTCTTTTCAAACGAACTGTCATTACTTCTGTCATATTTTCTCCTGTTAGGACATCTTGCAGCAAAGTGTCCAATCTCTTTACAATTAAAACAAACAAGTGGTAATTTATCTATGTATTTACCTTTGCCTCTATGCATTCTTCTATCCATAAGTGCTTCAATTTCATCAAGATCTTCTTCTTCACTTTCACTATCACTATCTTTTCTCATAATGTGTTTATGACTTGATTTACTTATTCTCAAAGAAGATTTGAATGCAGACTCTATGTTTGGTAAGACACTATTATCAAAGTTATTCATCTCAAATGAAATCAGTCTTCCAATCAAACTATCTAGAGTAACATTGTTATTTGCTACTGCTCTCATTTCTTGTATGGCAGATACTCTAATAGCATAAGTAGGTAGTAAGGTTCTTAGAATTTTACTTACCACTGTCTCTTCTTCTAGTACACCTCCAACTCCTCGGATAGCATTGACTACTTCTTTGATTCTTGTGTTGTACTGTGTGATTTTTTCACCTTCTTTCATTTTGAGATCATCAAACTTTCCTCTAAGGCTTTCTTCCTTGACTCTCAGACATTTTTATCACCACCATGTACAAGCTTCAATTTATCCAACATCTGCTTTGCAGTTGTGCATGCTTTGACATCTTCAAATTCAGCATCAGAGAGTGAGGGAGCAAGCTCTATTATCATGCAGATGTGCTCATGATTCTCTCTCATTTGTTCAACTGTGAATGCTCATGTGGGAAACACATATTTAGTATCTAAGTATTGAGTAACATCATTTCCAATACCTGATAAGTGGATTCTTATCCTTCTTTTCCATGAAGCAAAGTTGTCTTTGTTCAACTTGGGCACATCTCGTCTATTCATCTTGTGATCTTTAGCTTAGGTCTTGAAACCTTCCCTCTAAGCACACAAGCTCTGATACAAATTGTTAGTAAGAACTGAGGGGGGGGGTGAATCAGTGGCCTCAAAAATTAATCCTTAAATCAACCCTTCAAACTTAGTACCACAAATTATACCTCTAGTTATCTTTAGTCCTGTAAAATGAATGCCTTGAAATACTTATATCAAATTACTACTTGTCGAAATGCTTTGTAAAACCTTCTATTGTATGTTTACCGATAAGCAGTCTTTCTATTTACTGAAACATAGTAAATAACTAGTGTATACCGATCAATCCAGATTTACTTATGTGAAATGCAAAATAATAAAGTAATGACTCATAGACACATTAACACATGGATTTTTAATGTGGAAACCCTGTTAAGGGAAAAACCACTGGGACCGGTACCCCAAATTTTCACTCTTCTGAAGTGAGCTTGGTTAAGAGCCAGCCCTGTTAAAGGTTACAAACACACTGTTAGGTGTGACCTTGTTAGAGGATTTGAATATATAGTTTGTCACTTAGTATCTAGCATCTAATGCTACCATCCTTGATCAAACACTCACTTGGCTTGTCAATAGGTATCGGGCATATCCAATGCTACTTTGTATGATCAAACTTTTTGATACTCCTTGGGAT
>MU223755.1:342664-357073 GCA_018584345.1 Thuja plicata
TTGATACTCCTTGGGATGTATCTCAATTAGAAAAGACTTTTAAGTCCTGCTCGGTTAAGAGACTTGATGCTTCAATGGTTAAACTAAAACAATAAATTGATTTGTTCACATATACAACTTGAATTGTTGATTTTTAGATTTATTGTAAGTGCATTACCTTTCTGATCAATGTAATCAATTCAATACCTTTGCTCCACACTGTTCTGCTCTATGATGTTGTATCACTATTCATCGGTGTCTGCAGAATTTAGCTCTTTCCTCAGCTTGATTGATCAGGTATGAATGAAGACTTTCTTCTCGTTTAGAATATCTTCTGCATCTATTCTCTTGTTACTCCCCTCATTCATAATGAATAAGCTTGTCTCTTATATAGACATGATTTCACCATTTCTTGACTTTCTTGATCTTGGCGTGATCCACAATTCTCGCCAATTAGATTTAAAGCAAAAATCCAGTTTTATCTCGTAGAGATCTTCTTGCCAACTAGACAAAGCAGCTTTAAATCCTTTACTTATCTTCGGCTTTATTTTTTCGATTAAAACAATGATAAGTATCAGTTAAGTCTATTTTTAGCTCTTGACAGCTAAGCATTTTGTCATTTTTGAACTCTCTGTTCTATCAGTCAGTACTTCAGTTAGTCATCGGTGACAACTGACTGTTCCATTGGTGTGACTTTAATTGTCTTCGAGATCTCCGTCCGTCGGGCAAAACTGTAATTCTGTCCATCGGGTTACACTATGCTTTGCTCGTCGGTAATGTTGTGCATTTTCTCATCGAGTAACACTATGACTTTGCTCTCGTTGATTTACTCTGACCGTCGATGTGCACTCTGTCGGTGTATACAGTCACTATGTGAATACTTAACTTTTGTGTATTAATGATAGCATAGCCTTTTATTCATTAGTTCTTTGAAGTCTTTTAGCAGTATGTCCATGACCATACAAATTATATCAAGTTGACATCAATGACAATACAATACATTAACTGATTTAATGTTTTGCATTAACTTTCTATGTTTGTGTGATCATCAACTTTAACATCTTCAAACATTTAATCAGTTATAGTTCATCATGTGGGTGTCATCCCCACCGGAGTTGTTTCCTCTAACAAAGGATTTCTACGTGACCAAATATTTGTTTTATGTGTTGCAAATATTATGATTTAAGTCATTTACTTTATGTTCATATTATGCAATGTATTCAACTTGGTAATTGATTAGCTTGTATGCTTAAAAGTTTTAAGGGTATTGATTCACCCCTCCCCTCTCAGTACATAACTTTCCTAATTTATTCCAACAGTAACCTTAGAATACTAAACTCTAACACTAAACCAAATTGAACCCTAACTATAAGCCAAATTAAACTAAAAACATAAAGAAAATTGAACCATAACTTTAACAGTATACCAAATTGAACCTTAACATTAAACCAAATTGAATAACTATCATGAACCTAAATTAATTCAAACTCTATAATTGATTAAATATTAAAAAAATAAATCATATCTCTAACCATAAACCTAACACTAAACCATACTAAACCCTAACATGAAACTAAATTGAATCATAATTTGAATTATAAACTAAGATAGACACTAACTCTAAAAAAATTGACCTTTTGTCCTAATATTTAACTAAATTAAATATTAACTCTAAATGAAATTGAGATAAATTCATAACCCAAAATGAAAATGAACTCTAACCCTATTCATAATGACATATTAAAACAAATTATAACCTATACCTAAACATAAAACAACATATGCCATAAAACTAACACTAAACCATATTAAGCCCTAACCCTAAACTAAATTTAATCATAACATGAACATGAAATTGAATTGAACCCTAACCCAAAACCAAATTGAACTCTAGCTCTAACACATGTCCAAAATAAACCCTAATTTTAAATCATACTTAACCCTAAGAAAACTAAAATGAATGTTAACTATAAACCCAATTGACTCGTAAATGGAATTTAATTTTGACCTTAACATTAAACCAAATCAAATCCTAATACTAACCCAAACCCTCAACAAAATTAATCTCTAACACTATTGCAAATTTAATTTTAACATGAAACTTGAATGAAATTGAACCATAAGCCTTGTTCTAAACAAATGTTTAACCTAACCCAAAATCAATCCTACATTAAATTAAATCAAACCGTGTCACCAACACTAAAGTAAAATAAATCCTAACCTTAGACCAAATTCAACCTTAAACCTAAACTAAACTTACCCATTTTATAAACCAAATTGAACCCTAATCCTAAACACAATTTAACCCTAAATCTAACACTAAACTAAATTGAACCTTAACCCTAAACATAATTGAATAATAAATAAACATAAAAATTGATCCTTAGTCCCAACCCTAAACATACTTTGAGCATCAAACCAAATTGAACTCTACCCATAAGAATAAATTATACCCAATTTACTCTTAAACACAAACCCAAAAAAAATATTTTCCTTGGTAGAAAATCATATTGAACCTCAATCCTAACTAGAATGAAACTCAATATACCAATTTTATCCCCCATCCTATAGAAAATTGATTCCATCCATCAAATGAAATTGATTTCTAACAATAATACTAAACGAAATTGGACATAGAAAAACAAATTAGAGTCCAAATTTTAAAAGTTTTAGTTGCAAAATTGTATTGATTAGTTGAATTGTTAAATATGTTTACTAATTATTATTTAAAATGATATTTATTAAAGTAATATTTAAAATTAGTTATATTGTTTTGAAAAATATTATGAATAAGACATTACATTTTAAAATTGTATTTGAAATTAAATAAAAAATAATATTTAAAAATTAAAATAATTAAGATGATATAAAATATTTTTATTTAAAAATTAGGATTTCTTATGAAATGGGCTTCAATATAGTGAACACACCTCTTCATGATAGCAACCCCAACAAGGGTTTGAACATTAGTGGGCACAACAACACAACCACCACTTCACCACCACACTATGTGGTGAACCATTTATAAAAAAAATTATTTCAATAAATAATTAGCACCTTCTTGAAATATCAATTTTCCTATTTTGGTAATTGAGATTTATTCTTTTATATTAATATTAGGATAAAATTTATTTTTTATATTTTAATTAATTTATAATAATTAAAAAATAGTATACATCTAATTTAAAATTTAACTTTAAAAATTCAATAACCTTTAATCTTAATATTTGTACCAAAATTTTATTATAAATATATTCATTGATATTATTAATTAGATTATAAATAAAAATATTAAACTAAATCTAATATGAATTGGAAGGAATGTATTTTTCTAGTTACAAAATGGCATAATATCTTTGTGATAACCACAAATCAAATATTTCTTGTATATTTTAAATGATAGATAATAAGTTTAAAATATATTAATTGATTAATAAAGAAGCAACAAAAAGTACTTTTTATTGCTCTTTTTGATTTTACATATTAAATTATAATATTAGATAGAATATTTAAATTTAAAAATCACTTTCTTTGTGAGCAAAGAGATTTAATTCATCAAAACATTTAAAAGTTGAATATGACATTATTTTATTTGTGAAAACTATAAATATTAATACTTGACATAATCAAAGAATATATGATCAGTTTACCCATTAAACTAGAACTCTTCAATTTATATTTTAAAATTTAAAATTTTCATGTCATTTTAAAAAAGAAACTATAAAAAACAAACACATCAAAGAGTTTAACCTACAACAAAATGATATTTTTAATATTTTTAATATTCAATGTCATTTAAAAAAAGAAACTATTAAAAAGAAACACATCAAAGAATTTTACCCGCAACAAAAACTCTTCTTTTCTTTTTCTGTTTTGGTCTTCAATGACTTCTTGATTTAAAGACACTCAAAATAATCTCTTAAGTACTTAAAAGACTTGTTAATTTGAAGGTGGAGATACTTCTGAATGCCAAAAAAAAAATTAAGTCATTTTTTTTAAAACTGACAAAAAGAGACACGTCAAAGAGTTTTTTTTTCTGTAAAAGTGGTAAATATATCACGAAATTATTTTTTATTAATTTTTTTTTAACAAACCTGGTTCAAAGAGCACCGGTAGGAAAGAACTAGGCAAAGAAAACCTCTGGTCTTGCTCCAAAACATAAAAAATAGGTCACATGGACCAAAGAAGAATTCAAAGTTAAAACCAAACCAATTATTGCCTCACAATGTTACAGAAAAATATTCCCCCCCCACCTCGCCCAGAACCCAAAAATAGAAAATCAAGGACCCACAGGCCCTATGGGCATTACAAATAAATTGTCCCAAGACCCAATAATCCCAAATAAACTAGAGGAAGGCCTTCCACAAACTCTCCAAGTAGTCGTACGCAGTCAGAAGCAAAGAAGGCACCTCCATATCCTCACATCGGAGAGAAAGGGGGGATAAGAAGAAGGGGAACCAAGGGATGCAGATGTCGCTGCTGAAGAAAGTTGTCTCTCATCCACCTACTGAACGTAAATAGTTGATCCTCCATACATAGTGCAAGAATCTAAAGGGGATTGCACACCCAGAGCGGTGCACCTGCACAAAGTGAAACTCTACCTTTGGCTAAAATCCATATTAGTACCACTGATATAGAAAAACTAAAATCCATGAAGTAGGAATATAATCTAAAACACACAAAAATAGTTAAGAATATTTTAAATCAACATGGTAAGTTAGTCTCAAATAAAAGTATCAAGATTATACCAAATGTGACAAAGAATTCATATCCACTTCTTGAAGCGAGAATGGGTCGTCAATCGCCTTATTTGCCATAAAATCAGCAACCACATTTGCCTCTCTGAAACAATGTTTAAGCTCAAAGGATTGAAAAGATGTTAATATTTTGAGGACCAAATCCATTTTGTATCTTAGTTTCCATGAGGAAGTCTTTCTAGAGGTGATTATATTATAGGTCACCATTGAGTCCCCCTCAATTATGATCTTAGATATCTTCATGAAGCTAGCAATAGAAAGACGATTTAGATAAAGAGCTTCCATCTCCGCTACATTGTTGGAGTATAAGGGAAGCTTTTTGCAAGATGCACTAATAATGTTCCCCTCAGAATTTCTAAAAATAATCCCTGCTCCTGAAATGCATGGATTTCCCCTAGAGGCACCATCATAATTCAGTTTCACAAAACCAGAAGGAGGAGTAGACCAAGTAGCATTAAGGCGAGAGGAGGAAGATGTGCAAGAACCTTGACATCCATGAGGTGGAAGGGACTGAAGAAGAGGCCAATTGTCATGAATAAAAAAAGGCCACTTAGTAAAATTCTTATTTCTCTTGATCAATTTAACCTGATATGTAAGCATCACTTCAGATATAGACTTTTCCATTTTTCCAATGACCTCGATCCATGAAGTAGATTTTCCTCTAAATACTCTTTCATTTCTCTCAAGCCAAATATCCCAGATGACTATAGAGGGACTCACCTCCCAGAGAGGTGCAAATGTGGAAGATTTGTGCAAAAGGCCAAGCTTTGAAGTGATCACAAAGATTAGGGCCAATAGTTGTACACCACCCCAACCTATGAATAAGACAATACCAACAATCAAGAGCAAAGGAAATATGAAGGAATAAATGATCAGAAGTTTCCATAAAGTATCCACATAAAGTACAAGGAAAACAATGGTAACCCCCAATCTATCAAGCCTGGCCCTAGTGAGGACCCTATCCTAGATGGCCAACCAAGCAAAGGCCCCCATCGTAGGAAGACATGCAAATCCCCATAAAAGTCTAATAGGCCAAGAGTCAGAAGATTGAGGATGGAAATTTGAATCATAACCAGGCTTAACCGTGTATTGTCCAGAAGGGGAATCTAACCAAATAAGTTCATCCTCAAGAGGAGAGAATAAAATAGGTCTAGAGCTAAGTTCTTTATGAAGTTCTACTACCAAATTTGAAAAATCATTTAGGACAGAAAGATCTTTCCAAATTGCAAGACAATCCTGAATATCTAAATAATGACAAACCTGGTCACCCCAAATCTGTTTAAGATGAGCATCAAAGAGTTTTTTACCTACAACAAAATCTCTATTTTATTTTTTATTTTTTTTAATCTATACATGCACGACAAATAATTTTTATAATAGATAAAAAGATTGAGTAGTTGAAGAATCAATTCATAGTCATGCATGATAAAAAGATTGAATAATTAAAAAATCAATTCATAATCATATATCACTTAATAATTCAAACTTAGACAAAATTAATCTTAAATTTTTTAATAACATTTTTTTTCATAGTAAAAACCTTAAGCTAATGATAAGATCCTCGAAGCATTCCAACCATATAACCAAAATGTGAAAACACCATTGTCAAATAAAGTAGAAAAGCAAGCTAAACATAGATTTTCATGCCTTTATTTTGTTTGTACAACGGTCAAAGAAATTCAATAAACTGTAATACATTTTCTATTGTTAATAGATTATTGAATATAGATATTTAAGATGAAACTGTGTATACCTTTTTGAATCAGTTTCAGATCACACTCAATAATCTATCATCAAAAAATAATTGAATATAATTAAATATCATTAAAAAATGTATACACAATTTTATTTTAATAATTGAACAAGCAGTGGTGATGAGGGCGGGAGACCCATTCCCAAGACTTGGGAGCAGTCAAAGGAGAAACATATATAGAGGCCCACCTGGGAGGTTCTTTATCTTGTGGGGGTGGGAATTGGAAGATGACATTTATAAAAGAGGTATGATGCAACAAGGAATATCCTTTCTATCTAAATTTCTAGGCATGAAGGATGACGTAGATGAACCCTTCGAAGATGACCTATATGAGGATTTGGACTGGGTCTACCAGTATAGATATGATGAAAAATTAGATGACTTGGGCAGCAAGGACTCATTTGATAATGAGGATAATACCGGAGAGGAGGAGGAAGAGGAAGAGGAAGAAGCTGAGGAGGAAGAGGAAGAAGCTGAGGAGGAAGAGGAAGAAGAAGATGATGAAGAAGAAGAAGTTGAGGATGCAGAGGTTGAGGAGGATGAGGATGAAGAGGAGGACACTGACAAAGAACAAGAGTTGGAGGAAAGATATGAATCAGAAAGTGTGGCCTCGACTGAGGAAAATAATGGAAGCACCTCCTCTTCTTCAGATTAATCCACAGAGATAAGTCCAGTCTGGGCCATTTTGTACATACTTAGCTCAAATTTTTTGAAGCCTGCTCTTTATTTCTAAAGCATAATAGGAATATAGACCTTGTAGGTGGTGGCTAGGAGTAGTTAGTAGCTCCATTTTGGTTTAGTCGTATATGCAGACATATCTTATGTAATTTTTATTATTATTAATAAAAAGACTTCGACTTCAACCCCTTATTAATTAAAAAAAATAGTATACATCTAATTTAAAATTTAACTTTAAAAATTCAACAACCTTTAATCTTAATATTTATACCAAAATTTTATTTTATTTTTTTTATCGGTAAGGATTTTTTGTATTGATATCAAAGTAAATTACATCATCATTTTTTGCATCCATATAAACTATCCTACTAAAGTATAATTTTGGGCATTTACCCATCATGTCAAGCCACTACTACTGCAAATTCAACTACAACCTATACATTCGAAACATTCAACTATTACATATAAACATTATCCTTGGTAAACTTCTGAAGGCTGCTATCTTTTTCTCCAACCACTCTGCAAATCCGCTTTCTTGCTACGTTGGGACCAAAAAATTCAAAAAAATCTATGGCTTGCTTAAACCACCAACCCACTATAAGTTTCTAGCAAATCCAAAAAACTAAATTTGAAACCAGCTTCACCTCCTCTCCTTATTCGTTCTTCTTTGCAGGCCTGGCACCGGCTCTCTTGTTGCGTTGCTTGCGAGGCACCTTTTGAGCAAAAATGCCTTCAATATCCTTGGCTCAGACTTCCTACTTCTCCAAATCTGTTTTGACCTTCTCCCATCATTCTTCTACTCTACGGAACATCAAAGTCTTAACCACATTGGCTCTCTGACGCAAAAAAGGGATAAGTCCATATCTCCTTCCATCCTCTTCTTCCTCAAAGCATTCTGAGAGGTCTGACCCTATCCCCAGAATCACTCACTCCAAGATGGAGTCAAGTTGTCCTAACACATCCTCCCCAAACAGGGCTCCGGTTACCATGCCCACCTCTTCTACACTCTTCTGGATTTCTAACCCCCAAGCGATAAACATGAAAATGCAATCCAGGTTAGTTCGACGCTTTATCAACATCTCTTGGAACTGTTCACCAATCACCATGATAACAACTTCTGTCATTTACTTTGTCTTTATCTTAAGCATACCCTGAATTCTCTCACGGCTTGCAGACCCTTTGAATGCCTTCATCTGTTTCTCGGAGTCGACACTAAAATTGGCTTCCATATTGCTTTCCACTTTCATTGCTTTCTCTGCACCCGCAACCGGCCAAATCTCCAAAACCACTATTGCTATAAGTGATTTCCTTCGACTGCTTTATTTATTCATAGATATATTCATAGATACAATTTATTAGAATATAAATAAAAATATCAAACTAAATCTAAAATCAATTGGAAGGAATGTTTTTTTTTCCATTACAAAATGGCATAATATCTTTGTGATAACCACAAACCAAATATTTCTTGTATATTTTAAATGATAGATAATAAGTTCAAAACATATTAATTGATTAATAAAGAAGCAAAAATAAGTACTTTTATTGATTTTTTGATTTTATATATTAAATTATAATATGAGAGAATATTTAAATTTAAAAATGATTTCCTTTATGAGCAAAGCAATTTAATTCATCAAAACATTTAGAAGTTGAATATAACATTATTTTACTTGTGAAAACTTTAAATATCAATACTTGACATAATCAAAGAATATATGATCAATTGTACCAATTAAACTAGAACTTGTCAATTTTTATTTTAAAATTTATAATTGTTGTCATTTTAAAAAAGAAACTATAAAAAAGAAACACATCAAAGAGTTTAACCTACAACAAATTACTAATTTTTATATTTTTAATATTCTATGTATTTAAAAAAGAAACTATTAAAAAGAGACACATAGAGAGTTTTACCCGCAACAAAAACTCTTTTTTTTTTAAAGGTGGAGATGCTTCCAAATACAGAAAAATATTGTAAGTCATTTTTTTTAAAAATGACAAAAAGAGACAAATCAAAGAGTTTTTAACCTGCAACAAAATCACTATTTTTTTATTTTTTAATCTATATATCCACTACAAATAATTTTTTATAATAGATAAAAAGATTGAGTAGTTGAAGAATCATTTCATAGTCATGTATGATAAAAAGAATGAATAATTAAGAAATCAATTCATTATCATATATCAATTAATAATTCAAACTTGACAAAATTAATCTTAAATTTTACCGGCAACAAAAACTCATCTTTTCTTTTTATGTTTTGGTCTTCAAAGACTTCTTGATTTAAAGACACTGAAAATAAAGACTTGTTAATTTGAAGGTGTAGATACTTCCAAATGCAAAAATAATAATTTTTAGTCATATTTTTTATAAATGACAAAAAGAGATAGATCAAAGAGTTTTTTACCTACAACAAAATCTCTATTTTTAAATTTTTTTTAATCTATACATGTACTACAAATAATATTTATAATAGATAAAAAGATTGAATAGTTGAAGAATCAATTCATAATTGTGTATGATAAATAAAATGAATAATTAAGAAATCAATTCATAATCATATATCAATTAATAATTCAAACTTGACAAAATTAATCTTAAATTTTTTAATAACATTTTTTTTAATAGTAAAAACCTTAAGCCAATGATAAGATCATCGAAGCATTCAAACCATATAACCAAAATGTGAAAATACCATTGTCAAATGAAGCAAAAAGCAAGCTAAGCGCAACTTTTCATCCCTTTATTTTGTTTGTACAACGGTCAAAGCAGCTCAATCAACTAATTATAATGCCCTCTAAAACTAGTTTTGAGCGAACTCAGTTAATTGATTGCAAGTTAACATGGAAACGGTGATGGAGTCTTACAGTTTATAATGATATAATGAACAAGGATACATCTAAATCAGAGTATAGAACTTGGTCGTATCAGAAATTTAATTTAAGATTAAGAGTTCAAAATGAATAGATGACTTCATTAATAAAAAAATTATCAATTAAAATTAATTAATTAAACTATAACACATTTTCTATTGTTCATAGATTATTGAATATATATATTTAAGATGACACTGTGTATACCTTTTTGAATCACATTTCAAATCACACTCAATAATCTAGCATAAAAAATAATTGAATATAATTCAAAACATCATTAAAAAATGTATACACAATTTTATTATAATAATTGAATATAATTCAAAACATCATTAAAAAATGTACATACAGTTTTATTATAATAATTGAATACATTTCAAAATATCATTCAAAAATGCATAGATATTTTATTATAATAATTTTGTTATTTTGACCTTTTTAAATTAAAATAAATGAAGAATAGAACTTAAGTAGTGTCAATAAAGGAGTCAAATCTATTTTTTTAGATTAGAGGAGAATTTGTAATGCCCTTAATTATATATTACCACTCAATTTCAGTATAACATGATGACATGTAACTAATTGAATGTTTGAAGATGTTAAGTTGATCACTGAAATGCAGGAGGATAATGCAAGACATTAAATCAGTTAATGAATTGTATTTTCATTGATGTCAACTTGATATAATCTAATTGGCTAGAATCAAAGTGTCAAAAAATTCAGAGAATCAGATAGATAAAGATTATGCTTTCAGTAATGCATAAAAGACAAGTATTCACGATGTGACTTCAAACACTGACGGTCAATGGACACCGAAAGATAGAGATCACCGAAATTCAAGTCATAGTGATGCCCGAGCAAGAACACCGACGATCATTACTGATGAGCAAAATCACAAGCATAACCGACGGCCAAAAATATAGTGTAAATCGATGGAGAAGCCCGAGGAGAACTGGAGTGTTGACCGAAGCTATCAAAGAGTTAAACACCAAAATTAACTTGAGTTCAGAAATGACAAAATATCTAGTTGGCAGAGCTAAATATAGAGTTAACTGGTAGTTATATTTGTTTTCATCGACAAGATAAAGCCAGAGATAAGTAAGGGATTTAAAGCTGGTTTGTTCAGTTGGCAAGAAGATCTCTGTGGGATAAAATATGATTTTTGCTTTAAATCATGTCTATAAAGAGACAACTCAATTCATTATGAATTGTGGTGGGTGAATGAATGAGAAGAGGATGCTGAAGAGAAACCGATGAAGAACAACTTCATACAATCCTAATCAGTCACGCTGAGGAAAGAGCTAAAGTTTTTTGCAGACAGTGAGCAACAAAGAACAACATCACTGAGAAAAATCAAAGTGGAGCAAAGGTATAAACCGAGATATATTGATTAGAGTAGTTTTATGAGATTACAATAGATCTAAAAATCTGCAAGTATAAGTTGTATATGTGAATAGATCATATTGTTTCAGTTTAACCATTGATTTATAAAGTCTCTTAACTGAGTGGGATTTAAAGATCCTTTCTATATTGAGATACATCCACAAGAGTATCAAAAATTTTGATCATGAAGATAGCATGAGATGTCAAATACCTATTGACAGGTCAAGTGAGTGTTTGATCAAGGAAGGTAGCATAGAGATGCCCGATATCAAATGACAGACTAAACTTTTAAATCATCTAACAAGGTCACACCTAACAGTGTGTTTGTAACCTTTAACAGGGTTGGCTCTTCATAGAGCTCACTTCAGAAGAGTGAAAATTTTGGGTTACCGCCCCCAAGTAGCTTTTCCCTTAACATGGTTTCCATGTTAAAAATCCATGTGTCAATATGTTTACGAGTCACTACTTTAGTGTTTTGCATTACACATAACTTAATTGGATTGATCGATATACTCTAGATAATTTACTGTCTTTCGGTAAATTAACAGACTGCTATTCGGTAAACATATAATAGAAGGTTTAACAAAGCATTCCGAGCAGTAGTAATTTGATAATAGTATTTGGATACATTCATCTTATAGGACTGAAGATTAATAGAGACTTAATATTGTGGTACTAAGTTTTTGGGTTGATTATTGTAATATTTTTGAGGCAACTGATTCACCCCCACCCCCTCTTAGTTATTACTAACATAATAAACATATTTAATGCATTTGTTTCCGATCACAATCAGAAGCATGATGTGAAGTTGTGAACTCAAAAAGAGTCGTTGTAGAGTGTGCTTTGCTCTTTCATGCCATTTATCCCCACCGAAAGAGTACGTAAAGCACAAGTTAGGGAAATTGTTTTTAGAAATTCTGAGGGAACATTATTAGAGCAGCTTGCAAAAAGCTTCTCTCAGACTCCAACAATGTAGCGGAGATGGAAGCTCTTCTCTTTTGTCTTTCTATTGCTATCTCCATGAAGATACCTAATATTATAATTGAGGGGGACTCAATGGTGACCTATAACATAGTCTCCTCTAGAAAGAATTCCTCATGGAAAGTAAGATACATACTGGATTTGGTCCTCAAAATATTAACATCCTTTCAATCCTTTGAGCTTAAACACTGTTTCAGAGAGGCAAATATGGTTGCTAATTTTTTGGCAAATAAGGCGATTGATGATCCATTCCCACTTTAGGAAGTGGATATGAATTCTTTGTCACATTTGGTATAATCTTGATACTTCTATTTTAGGCTAACTTACCATGTTGATTTATCATATTCTTAACTGTTCTTTTTTACCTCTAGGTATGTGCAAGATCATGAGGGGCCAAACTATGCCCTTAAGTGGCAATGAAAAATAAGAAAATCATGGTTAGTAAATGTGACGTGAAAATTTGAACTAGCTATCAACCTAATATCAAAAAGTTGTAAGAATAGAATCTTTAGGAAATTGAATTTAGTTTCTAAACTACTAGGCATTTTCTGAAAAAAAAGTTAATATGATTGGTGAAAAGTATAGATTTCAATGCAGCAGTACAAAAATTTTAGAAAAAAAATAAGAAGTAGGTGTATGTCTGACCACCTTAATCATAATCAAATGATAATATTTTTTTATAAGATTTTATATATAAGTAGTAGACTCATGCCCGGATGTGATGCATATTTTTGTGTAATTTTATACTTAAAAATAATTAATTATGAATTATCTGCTACAACATTTTCAGAATAAAAAAACTCAAGTTTCTGACCACCTTAACTCATTGAAAACTATACCAAATTCAAAAAAACAAATTTTTTCCTTATAGTAGGCAAAGCATAGAATGTGACGCATTTTTTGGATTTAAAAAATGTTATACCGTCTGAAATTTATAGTCATTTTTCAATCAGTATATAAATCAACACTTTAGAGGTAACTCAATTGGAAAATAACTAATAATTACTTACCGAACTCAAAATTTGACAGCAATTATATCAATAGAAAGATGATAATCTCCTTAAGATACCCTTTTCGTTTCATCAAATTCGGGTGAAAAAAATATCGTCAACTACATGGTCAAAGTCTGGAACTCAGAGAAACAGGGGAAAAACACATTTTTGAGACATTTGAAGAGTTGACCAGGTAGCTATGGTGCACAAAGCAATATCGAGCCTAATCGGGTAGATATTTTTAGGTACCCAAAAATCCCGGCAGAATTTTGAATTTTAAATTTTCCCTCCCCTTTCTCCCTCTTAATTTATTTTCAACCCCTTTCTGCCTCCCATTTCTCCATACTTCATATGATATATTATATATCAAAAATTATATATTAGATTATATATTAGATTATATATTATATATATTAAATATTCTATAATATCTATTATATATTAAATATTATATAATATCTATTATATATTAAATATTATATAATATATATTAATATTAAATATTACATTATATATCATATATTATTTTATATTTATTATATATTAATATGTATTTTACAATATATCACATAATATCTTCATATTTAAATTGTATGTAATATAAATTTTATATTATAATATATATATTTAATATTATAATATATATATATATATATATGTTATGATATAATATATATATTCAATATGATATGTATTATATATTATATATAAAATATTTTTGTATATATAATAAAATCAAGTATTAATATATAGGCTAATTACACCAGTATAAGGCATCGAAAAGGTTTCCAAAGGGGTCAGAGGGTTCCTAGGGGTCCTAACACTTGAGAAAGTGTACTAGGACCCCTTAGGTCCCTCTGTAACCCCTGAAAACACATTAGAACAGTCAAGTGTGTCCCAAGGGGTCGTACAACACCTTGGGACACACTTTAGTGTTCTAATGTGTCAAAAGGGGTCATGGGGACTTCCTAGGGGTCCTAACGCATAAGAAGGTGTACTAGGGCCC
>MU223755.1:387331-400329 GCA_018584345.1 Thuja plicata
TAGGATGAAACATCAACAACACCTAAACTAGGGATATACAAGTAGCCTGATATGTAGTAAGAAAAGCATTATAGGCACAACAACATCATGAGTGATCAAAGTACATGTAGCATCATCATAGATACATAAAAACATAGGTTTGAAGTAAGAGAAAAGTAACTATCATAGTTCATAAAAGAAGTATCATTATAAATAATGGTGGCACAAGAGGCGAGCCTCGTAGGAAGGAAGCAAAGGTATCCATGATAAAAAAAAAAATTAACAGTCAAAGAACAAATTTATCTAATCACTAACAAATACAAATCAGATCTAGAATAAGAGATCACAATAATAAATTTATATTGTATTTTAAATACATCAAAAGAATAAAAGCCCAAGGCAAAACCTTGGGAGGTGTGGGACATGTCGAATCTTTCAGAACTTTTTTTTAAAGGAATAAACCACCACTATATTAAATAATCTAAAGTAAATTAATTAAACAAATGACAAAAATATGTATAGAAATAATTATTAGAATAGTTACCAAAATAAATATTGAAATTGATAAAGAAGGATATGATTTCATAGCTTTATGTAGGCTAAAAAATAATCTAATATAGCACATGCGTTATATTTCATCTCAAGGTTATAATATCAAGTCTACATTAGTCAAGCTCTACTATAAAAGAAAATGAACTAGTCTATGTCTAGGTTCAAATCTGTGTATGTGATGTTGAACACTCAAAATTGTGGCCTTGAGCTTGGGATATCTACTCTTCATTAATGTGTTCACATATAAATATTTGGATAGGATTGTGCTAAAAAATACTAGTATGGTTTATTTTGGAGTGGGGATTTTTTATTCTTATCTCTATTGTATTCAAACCATGTTAGACCAATTCAATGTTTTTGACATGCTTGAGTCAAATATAAATGCATGTCAATCCTTATGAATATAGATGGTGATTTAATAATCTAGATGTCTAATAATAAGTGTATTGTAGTGATAATGTGATATCCTCTAGATGATTAAATGACCTAAGACTTTGGTTTTTTATACATCACCCTATCATTTACATTTTTTATATTTTGTATATAAGTCACATGGGTAACAACTACTTAAGACTAAGTCCACTTATGCTCATAATTTTAAAAAAAAATTGAAAAATGAGAGTCAAAGTTCTACATGTAATCTTCGATCACAACTCCAAAAGTGTCCCAATATAAGGAACATAAAAGTTGAGGGTCAAATACATATCCTTAAGGAATGAGTATTCAAGTTTAGCCTAAGTTTTGAGATGAAAAAAAACTTTACATGTAGTAATACATCACTAAAAACTAGACCATTGCACTAATGGTTAAGGGTCAATTGGAAATAAATCACACATAGACCAACAATGGGTTGACCAAAGAGTGGCTAGTAACTCAATTGGTAGAGCACTCTAGTAACAAATTGAATTAAAGATATTAGTTTTCCACAATCCATAATCATTATTGTCATTACTTTTGGTTTAGATCATGTGTGTTTCTTTGCATCAAAGAAACACACATGATCTAAACCAAAATGAACGACAATAGAAAATAGAATGTTCTAAGTTCGGGTCCTAGTTGGTCCATATGTGTTGTAGCTCAACATGTCATATTTGAGCCAATCTAGGAGCCGTAATCAGCTTTAGTGTGGCTTAAGAAGTGGTGTTTGAATTGAGCTACATTTGGAATGATAATGGACTACCACATGAGGGTCAAAATGAATCCAGTGTGACACTTGAGTTGGCTTAGTCATGGAGAACTTGCACTTTTGCAAGAGAGGTCACGAGTTCAAATCTTGTAGGGGTAAAGTATATGTGCTTCTTGCAAGGAGTATGAGGTAGTCACATATTAATATAAGTGTTTATTCCAAGGAGTATGGAGTAGGGGAAGCGTACCAGTAGTCATTCTAGCTAACTTTACGCATTCACAGATCCTAAACAATACATCAAATTTAAACGATTTATTTTTTCTTGTCTTCGTATGTAACTTAATTACTTATAGCTATTGTTAAACTTCTAGGTGGTAAAGAAGAATTATGTGGGATCTAGTATGTGTGCAAGGGTCAAAAACTTCATTTGAAAACGTCTTGAAACATATTCCCAATTGTCTCATTATTAGTTTGCTTTGACAACCAAAAAATTGCACAATTGATCAAATACTTTTGCACAAATGATCCAATAGTTGTGCACCGTTGGTCAATAAACTTGTATAATTAATCTAATTACTAACTTCTTTTCAAAAAAAATATGTGGCTATTGGCTCATAGATGATTTTCTTATAGACTTTAAATTTGTGAAATCTAGTGTACAATAATTAAAAAATGAATGGTAACTAGTATTCTTCCCCTAATCACACATTCCAAATAAACCATTTGTAGACCAAAAAAAGATTGCCCGAATCATAAACTATAAAATAATCCATTGCATTTCCTAATTGCATATCTGATCTCAAATTATTATTATTTATGTAATCTATTTCTTTTAATTTATTCCCTAACCTATTTGAAACCCCCCTCCCCCAATCCATAATATAAAACAAATTTAGTAGTGGACAACAAAATTGATTCCCCTTCTATGCGACTTTTCTGCTATTTACTCATAGCATACCGACACAAGGGAGAAAACAAAGGCCTTATCATTCTCATCAATATATAACTAAAATTGTCAGCTTTGTGTTGGAAGATGGTCGCTTTCCATTCCGGCAGGAGGGTCCCAATGTTTTATATGCATCTTTTCCTTTTAATCGTATTCTCATATAGAGTAAATGGAGGCAGCCTACATTTTGTCTCGTGTGTTGTTCTTCATTACAGGCCTTCAAAGAAGTTATACCTTATTCCTTGCCTCATTAAATATTTGTTCTTTCTTTTAGCTTTCAAGCCAACTAAACATGTGCAAAAGGACGATGGTTTGGCCTTTGGTAGTTGGAAGAAATGATTGGGATGAAAATGAAAGGAAGAATATGAGATTTGAAATCACCCTCAAAGTGGTGTGCTAACCAAATCAAAGTTCGAAAAGAGTGTATGATTGCTTCTGAGAATATAAGTACTACTTTTATTGTGTAAATGGCATATCTACACCCTTCTTCCTTATCACTAGGTACATTTGTATTTGTGGACCCTTATTTCTTATGATTTGGGCTCACTTACCTAGACCCTTCTCCCTTATAAATTGGACTCCCTTGCCATTTTACCTTTTGTAATTTGGGTATCTTCCTATATCTATTTATTTTTCTCTTGTTAGGGTCTTTTTTGTTTATTATATTCGTATTGTAATGGTTAGTTTATAACTGGAATAGTCTTGTGTGAATTTGTCTATAATATCACATTGTGGTTCTATTGGTACTTATTGTGGTTTTATCATATCTACACCCTTCTTTCTTATCATTTGGGCCCACTTACATATTCGTACTTTTTTCTTTTGTAATTTGGGTCTACTTGCATATCCATATTTGTTTTTCTTATTTGGGTTTACTTTGTTTAAAGTATTCCTATTGGAATTGTTAAATTATAAGTGAAATGTTTTGATGTGAATTGGTCTATGATACCACTACATTGTGGTTCTAAAGTACTTATTGTTAGATGATCTCTAGATCTATGATTCATTTCCCAAGATCAAATATGTGAATGTAAAATGCATTTCAATCATTTCTATGATTGTGATTTTATTTTTATTTTTTGTATTAAAGAATATTTGAACTCAACACCATTTGGGTGCCTACATCATGAACTTTGTCATTAAACCAAGTGCCCTTTAGCATGACTTCGAATTTTGTGAATTTGATCTTCAAACTTTTAAAATTCAAATTTATATTTAATCTCATCAATTCCCTTTTACTAGTTATTCTGAGCCAATATCACACATGTTTGTGTTGGCTTGTGTGTTGTGTTGTTGTAGTTAAAGAAAATAATTCTCTCATTTGAAATCATGTGAGGTTTATTAAAACAATTATCATACACCAAATATGATAACATAGTAACAATATCAAGGCATTACATTGACATGTATCATCGTAGGCACTATTGTATGTTTTCTTGTTGTCTTTGATATTTCTCTCAAATTTATAAAGTCAATTCACCAGGGATCTGAAAGAGGGGAATGTGACCCTCTTTAAAATCCACAATCGTTCTTAGTGAGGATGTGTCATCTCAAAGTCTTAGTTAAGGGTTAAGTCATCAACCCCTCTTCCAAAACACTTATCTCCTTGTAATCCTACAAACATATTTTCTCCCGCAATATGAACATGAAAAGTAGCATAAACCTCCACCATAAGCCCCTGCTAAACATCCAAAGAATAGAAAACCAACCTCGGGCGTTCCTAAAACCTTCTAACTGGTCACATTACCTCAGAATGACAAAAAATACCACAAATACAACCCCTCCAAAACCTAAACCACTCCAAATTGAAATAAATACCAACTCTAAAAGAAACGGGTTGTTTATTCAATGAGAAAACCTAATTGAATAATTCAAGTCGACATCTTCTAAAACTAGTGAGGGCCATTCATTTGATAAACTGATTCTAGATTGGGAACACCAGTCAGGGGTAGGAAAGAAGTTATGAACACAAAAATAAATTTTAGATAGAAAAAACACTAACATAAGAGGAGTAAGGGTCAAACCTACAACATCAATCAAGTCTAGAAAACAATTGCTAAAATGGCTACCATAGAAGTAGGAGAATAGATGAGGAAGGTTCAAGCATGAATTGTGCACCATAACCCTCCTAGAGGTAGTGTCTCTTGCTCATCTATTTCTTTAAGGTTGTGGAAATAAGTGCAACTGTTGAAGTTGTATGAGAAAAAATGGAGGAAGGAAAAGGAAGAGATGCAACAAAATTTTGATTCCAAAGTTTAAAAAAGGATGTGGAAATAAGAAAACTAAAAGGAAGGATTCAACACATGGCTCCCATGGTACCTAAAATTTTCCAAAGTAAACCATATGTGAGGGTTTATTCTTTTTTCTTAAGGGAGAAATTTGTGATTTTTTAATTCATGCATTTACATTGTTACTTTCATTCTCCATGGTTACCAGTAAACAATCCTTCAATATTTTTTAAGCATCTACTATGGAGTTGCTAAATTTCCTATTTGAATTTTATCTACATACTTTTGTCATTCTCTATGATATTGAATGAAACCTACAACTTTATGTAGGAGACTTCTCGCTATGGGTATTAACCATATTCATCTAGAATAAAGCCAATATAGAGAAGTAGATGTGATAATATAGGGAATCAGAGAAGTCGTTGTCATTAACTCGTAGACCAAAATATGATAATCTTGACCACATATTAAAAACTTGGTTTGTGATTATTGGTAGACCAAACACTTAGGAACAAATCTTGGCAAATAGATAGTATAGTCATGTTATGTTTGGACACTTGTCAATTATTGTAGGTATAGAATTCCTTGGATTTAGTGTGAGTAGGCGGTATGAACTATTAAATGAGTTGAAAAGAAAAGAGCCACATTCTTTATATAACTATCATGCAACAATTAGAAAGGGAACATAAGTACATGAGTATAGCAAGTATTAGATAGTTTTTGTTCCTAATTTCTTTGCAACCCCCATCAATGCTCGGTAACTCCTACAACCAACCAAACCTCAATCCATGAGATTCCATGAATGTTTCAGTTTTTTGGTCTTAGATCCATGAAGAAAAATAGTGCACATACTTCATTCATTATTCGTAGCTCCTTTTTCTATCAAGAGACACCTCCTTGGGATGTAATTTCAATAGATTTTGAAAGTAATTTCACCAAACCACATGCAGACTCATGGATCATCAATGTGAAGATATGGTGGGTGTTAAAGACATATTTTTTCATGCCTCGAGATAGTCAAGTTGAATTACCAAGGACACTTAATTTTTTTTGAATGAAAGTCCTTACCAATTTATATTAACTTAAAAACCATAAAAATATTAAAGTAATGGGAGGAATGGACGTCTCCTCGCAAGTCACATGGGCAGAGCCCATAATCATAATAGAATAAAATAAAAGGGCCTAGCCCTAGAGAGAAACATAATTAAGAAGCCAACATTGTAGCCGAAGGAGGCGACAGATCTGGTTCGTCCTTCCTCCCCCACCCCAACTCTAGAGTTGGTTCAGGGTCTGGGAGAGTCGAACCATCCGCAGTTTCATCTTCTTTATCTTCACGATGAGAAGAAATGGCTAATGCCAACTTGGGAAAACCTTTATCTGAAGAAGGCCAACTTAGAGGAGGATCCTAAAAGGCTAGCCATCATTTGTTGGCAGAGCTTGGGGAGAGGCAAAATCAGGATCCCAAGTCGAGGAAGACCCTCATTTGCGGGGTGGCCTTGTGGAATCTCTAGGTGAAAAATCTCGTTGAGGCGAATGATGGCGAGGTGGCTGAGCATGAGATTCAGCCTGTTTGCTGGAAGAACTTCTCCCGCACCACCTCACACATGAAGTATAATAGCCAGCTAAAGTGGAAGCCTTTGGAGGAACTCTAGCAACAGTGGAAGGGGTATTTCCCTAATGCTGGAGAAGCTCTTGCAAATGTGCCACCTCAAGGGAAACCTTGTCTTCTTGAACTTGTATCTGAAGCATAACATTATTAGAAAATACAAGCTTTAGCAAAAATGGAAACATTAGCATCAATAATGGTATTAGAATAGACCACTACATTTCTATCTTTTGAAATTTCAAAGAGAATCTCCATTCTGAAAGTGTGTCAAAGTTGACTGAAAGGAAAAGGGGAGAAAAATCATGGATCTAGACCCAATAATTTTGAGCTCTTCGACACAACCAGAATAGATGGAGAAATGACTCTGGTTGGCGACAAAAGGGACACTGGGGATCAACAATGCCCAAATGGTGTAGGTGAGAACCCAAAGGTAAGCCTTGAAATAGAACACACCAAGAAAAATGAGAAATTTTAGGTTGTTGAATGCTAGACCAAATAGTAATAAAATACAATCTCCAAATTGAATGAGAAGACTGAAAATGCCAATCTTGATTTAAAACATCCACCATTGGAAGGTGATGGGAGAGCCACTGATAACCTTGATGTGATCAGTATCACTGAAAGGTTGTCTCTGGATACCATATCCAGTCTTTTCACCATGGTGTAAGACTTTTATCCCAATCTTATGTAAAATCTCTGTTGGTAAAAGGGAAACAAGCAACTAAAAAGTATCTCTATCTTGATGGGTGAAATGAAACTGCACCTGTACATCCTTCCAAGTGTGGAGAGAAATGATAGATCTACAGAAGAGATCCCTTGGGGTTCAAATTTCATACCTATGAAAGTGCAGAGATCGAACACTCGGGATCCTAGTAAGTGGAATCCCTTGCATTTGAATTAATGGACTCCACCAGAGATTATGTTGGTCGAAGAATAATCCATCTCGAAATCCACACCCATGACACCAAAGCCAAGGTTTTTTTGCCTCCCAAGCAGGCCAGATACTTTTAGCTACAAAGGAACCCTAGATTTGAGCTAGTTCCCTCATAATTAGAAGGGTTTGAAACCCAATGTCTATCTAGTATCTAATTGTTCACTTGTACCAATTACCAAATTTAGCAAAATAGGGGGATACAATTAATTATATCCTACATATGCTTAAAAAATATTTTCACCACATTGATGGTATTAAACTTCCTTGTTACATTTACCCCACATAAATGACTTTATGATCTTCTAAGAATCATGTCATTAGAAGAAACAATTATGTAGAAGTGTGTTAACTAAATTTGTACGATAATTACATTTATTTATTTCAATAAAAGAGAAATAATATCAATGCACCCCTTGATAACCAAGGAAATTATGTACTGATTTTTCTTTAAGGGAATGAGAGATAGATTCAAATTTTGCAAATTGATTTATGTATGCAAGATTAATCTTACACTCGTATAAATGACTCATGATGATGGTATGGTAAAGCTTGAGTAGGGAATATATGTTTTAGCATAGAGAGTGCAACAAATGTAATCAATGTGGGGAATATTCAAATATTGATAGGATGCAAATAAATGCATAAGAATGTGTGTATAGGGGTGATGACTCAATGGTCATGCGGCCTAATTTCTTGCCTCTCAAAATCACAAGTCACAATTCAAACGATTCAATTTCTCATAGCAACTTGTTTGGAAAGCTAATTATTTAACCCTAAAGTTTCAAGTCCATGTAGTCAAACATAATGCGAGGTCAACATGCTTTTGTGGAATTATCATAAAATGCAAAAAAAAATATTTCATATAATTATTACAAATAATTGTCAACATTTTAAAGTCATAACTAACGATGAAATGGTATTAAATACACAATCTTTTAATATCTCAATGTACTCACATTTATTTGATCCAACTCAAATATTAGATCCTCTCCCCTATAAACAAAAACCGAGTCAATAAACCTACCTTCACATGTGACATTTTCAATTGACTTAATTTTTTATCGCAACTTGTTTGGCAATCTAACTACTTAACCCCAAGGTTTCAAGTCCAAATCATTAAACTTAATGCGAGGTCAGCATGCTTTTATTAAGGTGTTATAAAATACAGAGAAAAAATGAACAATAGTTGTATATTAAATCTCTTTTTTTTTTGTGAACCTATTTGACATCACACAATTTGATGTTTTTTGAATGTGATTTATTCTACTAAAATTATTTTTATTTTTATAACTAACAATTTTCAATACTAAAAACATCTAAGTCACCACTAAAAATGAAATATTATTAAATTACACGATCTTTTGATATCTCAACGCACTCACAATTATTAGATCAAACTCAAATATTAGGTACCTTCCCCTAGTATATAATACAAAGGAAAAAATGAGTTAAATAGTTGTATATTAAATCTTTTTTCTCCTTCAATGCACCTATTTCTATCACACAATTTGTTGTGTTTTGAGTGTGACTTGTTTTACTAAATTTATTTCATATAATTTTCACTGACAATTATGAACACTAAAATCTTTAAAAGTCACCACTAATTAAATCTCTTATTTTTTTGAATGCACCTATTTGACATCACATAATCTTGTTATTATGCTTATGTGAAAGATTGTGTGCAAGTTTTGATGCTAAAAACTTGCACACAATCTTTCCCAGAAGCATAACAACAACATTTCATGGATTGTGGAAATTTGTTATCTATAATCACATAATCTTTTCTAAATGTGACTTGTTCTAATAAATTTATTTCATATAATTATCAATAACAATTGTCAATACAAAAAACTTGAAAGTGACGACCAATAATGAAATATTATTAAAATACAAGATCTTTTAAAATCTCAATGTACCCACAAATATTGGATCCAACTCAAATATCAGATCCTCTCCCCTATAAACAAAATTCGAGCAACAAACCTTCATATGTGACAACTCAAGTGACTCAATATAGAAAATGAGTGGACAAGTTGTACACTAAATTTGTATTCCACAACTAATAATGAGATAGCATTAAAATACACAATATTTTAATATCCCAATGCACTCACAACTATTAGATCCAACTCAAATATTAGACCCTCTCCCCTATAAACAAAACTAGAGAAACAAATCTACCTTCACAAGTGACAATTCAAACAACTTGATTTTAATAGCAACTTCTTTGGCAATAATAACTACTTAACCCTAAGGTCTTAAGTCTAAAATATCAAACACAATGCAATGTCAACATGCTTTTATCATGGTGTCACTAAATACAAAGGAAAAAGTGAGTGCAATAGTTGAATACTAAATCTTTTATTTTCTATGTGCCTATTTGACATCACACAATTTGTTGTTTTGAATGTGACTTGTTCTAGTAAATGTATTTCATATACTTATAATAATTGTCAACACTAAAGCTTTAAAGTCACAACTTATAATGACATAGCATTAAAATACACCATCTTCTAATATGTCAATGTATACAAAATTACTAGATCTAGGTCAAATATTAGATCCTCTCTCCTAATAAAAAAATCAAGCCAATAAAGGGGATCATCTTGTGGTGTCATGGTTGGCTTGTTAATGGTGCAATCAGGATCCAAATCCCCACTTGGCCCAAATAAATGATGTTAATGTTAGTTTGGGCTCATAGGTTAAATGTAACCGATAAAAAATAAAGTAATCGAGCCAATAAATCTACCTTCACATGTGACTATTCAAATGACTCAATTTTTTATAGCAATAAGTTTGGCAATATAACTAGTAATGATATAGTATTAAAATACATCACCATTTAATATCTCAACATACTCGTTAAGACATAAACTTGCATAAACCTTGAGGAGTCTGATGTTGATTATGGTGATACCCCTCGGAGATCGCATAGGATAGTCGCCAAACCCAGAAAGAAAGAGAAGGCAGTGAGGGAGAATTACATTGAGGACAAGGAGGAGGATTTTGGCTCGGACTGCAAGGCTGACTCAGGGAGTGATATTAGGAAGGGAAACTAGCAGGGATCTGATCCATGTCTCTGAGAGTTTCAACACGGGCAATACTGGACCTAAGGAAATGGGTGGGGCTAAGAACACCTCTCCTACTACCATCTCCTCCCCGCATCATAGAACAGAGGATAGGAAAACTGAGACGACTGAGAAAGTGGAAGGGATGGAGAACTCGTGTACAGGATGTGCTGCCATTGGCGAGGAAATTAAAAGGCTAAAGGAAGGGGTTAATGCGTTGAAGGATGGTTTTACCGCGCTGGACAAAAGCTATAACAGGTTGGTAGAGTTCGTTGTTAAGGTCATGCATTCTTCTGCATCCACCCTCTGCCTCCTGTAGCAGACGAAGGAAAATGACGAGGGTAAAGCCGATGGGATGGAGAAGAGGTTCTAGTTCCTTGCTGATGATTGGACCAGATTACTCACGTCTCGCCCTAGCGAGAAGTAGCTCGTATCCCTGGTGGGGTCATGTGATGGGTTGAGACTTTGGCTCCCACAATTGCTTTTTCAATTTCGGTTCTTATAACTCTGGTTTTAGCCCCCTGGGCTTGTTTATTTGTAATGATACTTATGCTGGTATTGATAGTTGGTTAATAGCCCTGCAGGCTCTTAGAACTGTGATAGTTAGTTTTCTCAGTTATGCTGGTATTGATAGTTGGTTAATAGCCCCGCGGGGTCTTAGAACTGTGATATTTAGTTTTCTTACTTACTGGAGTAGTAGGGTTAATTTTCCTTTTACTATGATGTTGGGGGTAGTTTGTTGATTCTTTGTGGGTGTTTGATGTTTTTGATGTTAAAGCAAGGGATAGGTTGATCATGTGTTGTTAGTGTGTTGGGGATGCTTATTATAGTGTTCTTGAGCGATAAGTGTTGCTTTTGAGGCTTTGCCTCCTCTTTTTTGGGTCAGCCCCCTTGTTTTCGTTGCTTGTAATATCAAAAACAATCTCACTTGGATTTGGCTCAAATATTAGATTATCTCTCTTTAAACAAAAGTCAACCAACAAATCTACCTTCACATGTGACAATTCAAACGACTATCATTTAATATCTTAACGTACTCACAATTATTAGATTGAGCTCAAAACTTAGATCTTCTCCCCTATAAACAAAATCTAAACCATCTAATCTATCTTCACACGTAACAATTCAAAAACTCGATTTTTATAATAACTTATGTGACAATATAACTACTTAACCCTAAGATTTCAAGTCCAAATCATCAGACACTATAAAAAGTCAACACTCATTTATCAAAATGTTGCACAATATTAAAAAAGAAAAGCAAAAAAGGAAGAAAAAGAAAATTAAAAAAAAAGGTAAAAGTGAGTGTCAATAGTTGTATACCAAATCTTTTATGATATATAGCCACACTAAAACATTCTCTAAAAATAAAATAAACAACAAATGACATAAAATATGCATTTAGCCCAATTTCAAACCGGCCCCATTTTACTCTTGGCTGTCAATAGAAAGGACAAAATTTGGTGATTCCATTCAAGCCACAAAAAAATAAAAACACTTGGCGAGGGAAAGCAGGGGCATTCATTTATTTAATGTTAAAAAAATAAAAACACTTGGCGAGGGAAAGCAGGGGCATTCATTTATTTAATGTTAAAAAAATAAAAACACTTGGCGAGGGAAAGCAGGGGCATTCATTTATTTTAATGTTAGAAAAATGTTGGAAATCTGCCCCGCCTCGTGGGCACCGCTAGCGGTCTGTCAGTAACGCCACTCCCCCCATATATTTAACTACTTTTTATAGCCGGCGCTTAACTGTACTCACTCAGACACTTCAGTTTTATAAATAAAGAATTTCCACTTGTTTTTCAATAAAAAGTCATAAAGACAGATTCCTTCTATTTCTTCTTGTGTGTTTGAATCCGCTATTTCTGCTCAACGCCACCACACCTTCCAATAATCGCGCGGGCGGCCGTAAAATCAAACATTTTTGCCGGCGGCAGGGCACGCGGTGGGCCCCACTCTCACTCCTTTATTATCGGACACCCCGAATTTAAGGAACTGTCGAATTGTTATTTTCTGTCCACATCAGCTATCTCTTGCCACCTGGCGTTGATGCCTTAAGTCGGCGTGAGCAGTCTGTCTTGTGTAATCTTGTCTTATCTGACCGGAGAATCCGAAAGGCCACGTCGTATATGTGGAGGAGTGGTTTTGCCACGTGGAAAAAGGAAGGGAGACTTGGAGGGCAAGCAAAGGGAAAAAGGAAAGTCGGCAGGGCGAATTGAGTAGTGAGTAGTTGGTAGTTGGTATGAGGGGTGTGACGTGTCAAAACGGAATTTAGTTTAATTAATCAGTGTGGTGTGGGACCGCCGTCAAGAAACGGTGGTGATGACGATGGAATTGAGTGCGTTTTAAGGAAGGAATATTCGCTTGCGATTCCCATGGCCCTCCCTCCGGTTTTGAGTGGGCATCTAGGCCTAGCTAGGGGAGAGGACTGCACCCTAACTTCGGGCTTATCATACCCTAACTTAACGATGATAAAATTGTCCAAAAATCTTATGATGTCTTTATCAACTAGTTAATTGCTTATAACTAAGGTTTTGGGTCGTGATTATCATATTT
>MU223755.1:433937-444869 GCA_018584345.1 Thuja plicata
TAATGAGTTGATTGCATTGTTGCAAAATTGTACAATATCAAGTATAATAATTTATACATATTTCATTATATTGTGTGTAGAGTAATCTGAGTTTTCAAAAATAACATTTTATATTGTTTGACCATAAACACACAATGATTGTAGTTTGTCCATTACTTGTATTGATTTTACTACATCAATGATATAGGCTATATAAATTTTAAATAATTTATTCTATTATAATTATTAATAAAACACTACATAAAAATTAGAATCTTGTTGTTCAATCAATAGGTTATATTGGTATTGTCATTGGATTAAAAAATACTAACAACCCTCACAACAATTCAAACCTGTTCAAGTACCGGGTCCTTTCCCCTAGGTCTGTTTCAGATTGCCCTCCATGGTGTAAGAGTGAAAAGTGTAATTTTTACCCATCTTTATTAAATATTTACGTATGGTTTTTTTTTAAGTACATGGAAGATGTAAGATGTAAGATATGTACTTTTGTTTGTGGAACTTTTAGGTGCCTTTTGTGTACCCTATAAGGTTAGGGGTCTAATAAGTGTCTCTTTTTGATCCCCTAATTAATAATATTAAAGAGTCCAAAACATGATAACACATGTACCAATAGCCAATCACACATGTACTAATATCCAATTGCACATGTACTAATAGCGGCTACTGGGTCTTTTCCCCTAGTTAGGTGGGCGTGGTAGTTCCATTCCATTTACTATAAGTCATTTATACAACAAAAAAACATCGGTCAATCAATATTGTGAACTATAAAATGATCTATTTTCATTTCCATTTCCAAGTATATTTCGGTATATGGTGTTGATCGATCTAGATTAGAATTATAAGTTCAATTTCTCCTTTTCTTGAAGTAATTTTCAAACTGAGCCACTATTCTTTCTTTTGTAATCAGCTTCGTTCAATACAAAAAAAAAGTTCAATTTTGATCCACTTTATTTATTAACAAAAATGATTTCAAATTCATTTAGAATCAATTAAATGTTAGTTGTTGATTCCCATGCAAAATAGTTTCAATTGTGCATACAAAATGTGTATAAACGAACATCATCTTTGGGGTTCATCACTTAGTGTGTTGGTTAAGTGGTGGTCTTATTATTGGCCCCACCAAGGTTCAAATCTATATTGGGTCATTGTGATTAGGGCTTGTGCCTTCGCTAATCCAATGTGCTCGCAGGTTTGAGCCTCAACTTTGTTGAATGGGGATGAGGCCCCTCGTTTGTGGCTTCATTGGTTCAAAGCTCTAGATCAAAAGCACTTCACGTGGAGCCAGAGGGCGTGTCGTGCTAGCCTCACCAATCACGTTAACAAGTTTACCAAACACTTTTAAAAAAATCATTTTCATCATAATCATTAGGATAAGTCTTATATGTCTATTTAACAAAAGCATCACTCAGTAATCACTCCGTTGTCAACACTAGTGTTTTGCATCAACCAATTTAGGTACATCAAACATTGCATTAAAAACAAATGACAAAACCTTAGTTCATGCACTAAGTACACTCGTTCCATTACATCAAAGTCACAAGCACTTAAAGTTACAATAGTTAGATTGCATTTTCTACTTACGGTATCTCAAATTTCCTACAAAATCATTGGATCAATCATGGGGCCTAACTAAGGTGATAGTGGTAAGCTAGTCACCCTCTACTAATATAACAAGCTTCAATTGCGTTCAACACTATCAAATATTCTCTTTACAAGCACACATGTATACAAGTAAATCTTTATTATTATCCTTTTTTTAATATAATTTAATGATCTAATCTTGATTCAATAACACTTAATTATTATTTGTTGATTCTTGTACGAATTTTTTTAAATTGTGTATCCAAGATGTGTAAAAAAGTATATTTTTTAAATATTATTTTCATCATGAATCATTAGGATAAGTCTTATGAATCTATCAAACAAATGTGTCCCCCAACAATCACACCTCTATCAACACTACTATGTTACAACAATCACATTACCTACATGAACCCTTGTATTCAAACAAATAGCAAAATCTTATTTCATGCACTAAGTACACTCATTCCATTGCATCTCTTTACATCAAAATCTCAAGCACTTACAATCATAATAGTCAAATACATTTTCTACTTTGTGTGTCTCAAACTTACTACAAGATCATTGAACCTTATGTGCCTTTCTTCATTCATTATTCCTTGAGCAATCTAGTGATGTGCACTTACTAAACACAATTATTTCACCTTCACATGAGGTTACTAGTCCTTCTATACATTTTTGCCTTATGATCTATTGATGATATATTTAGTGAGCAATTTAGTGACAGTTCCTTATCTTCGTGTGACGTGGTTGATGATTCTTTATTTCATGAATATTTACTTTATGTACACACATTTTTAAATTAATAATGAAAATGTCATATATCATAAATAGAAATGTAGTGTTACATGTAATATCATTGTTATCTTCATATTATGAATATATACATGATGCTGATTAATTAATGAATGCATGTAGTGATACACTGATGATAGATAAAAATAATGGTTTGATTCATGTTGTAATTATCATACTTCATTCCACACCTTACCTTTTGATTTCATTAAATAGTTTACTTTTGACCCTATAACCTGTTTTTCTCATGTTTCTCATATTTCACCTATTAGCTCTTCCTTTGAGCATCCTATGGATTTTTCTATTTATCATGATGAGACACAAGTTTTTGATGTACATGAGGACTCTCCTATTGATCCTATTATCATTTCTTGTGATATTTATTTTAATAATTACTCACCTCCTTCTTCTACATCTCATATTGAACAAACATGTGACTTAGATATGCATGAGGAAAAACAACAATAAAAGGATCCTCTACATATTATATGATTTATGTGAGTACAATGTGCAACTGTCTAATGAATCATCTATTACACACTCCTCTCCTATTACACGTGATCTTCATACACAAAATAATTGGGCATGTTGAGCATATCTTATACTATAATCCATCTAATTGGAAATTATTATACTAAAATTGAGCTAAAGCAATTTTAGTGAACCTTCTTTATTGGTAAATTACACGTAAAAATCTTAGTACAACGTTATTTTACTTACATTAAACAATTGAACAAAATATTATTATATGTAATACAAGATGTTATTTCTTACATTTTACAGCCTCTTGTTCTCTCATAAACATATTATAATAATTTTTAAATTATATTTGATAATTTAAAAGGGAGTCAAAATTATGTTTATGAATGTAGTAGTTTTCATTTTTACTTTTTCTTTTAGTATTAATTGCATATCTACATTGCATGAATTTAATTTTTATTTGATAGTTTTAAAATTATGTTTACGAATGTAGTAGTTTCCATTTTTACTTGTGATGGGATCTATTTAAAGACCTTCCAACATATCAAAATGTTTTCTTAACAAAAGAATGATAGCCAAGTGAAAAAATTTCCTCTATATTGAAGTTAAGTTGATTACGAGGATATTGTTGTCATCTAGATTTATATATACGAATTATTTTCTATAGTCTTTCTTGAGTATTGATTTGAGACATCTTTAAAATAACTATAATATTTTTTGGGATAGAACTTGGTTCTAAACATTAGACTTATTGTATTTTTTTTCATCATGCACTTGTTCTCATTTTTATTATTCTTGTGTATGCATTTGCCTTGTGTGCTTCAATGCTAGCCAATCCAATAGTTTCCACTGGATTAGCTCAATGACTCTTAAGGTAGTCTCTTGTATGTCAATGTTGGGCATATACCTTGTTGTGAGTACACAGTTGTCCGATAAATGCTTGTGGATTCAATGGAAAATCATTGCCTGCAACATGCCACCTTTGACAATGGTAGGCTTGATTCTATCAAGGTGGTTTTTACTCCCTGGTTGTGGCTTATCAATAGTTCCAAATGTTCATGTAATTGGGCTTCTCTCCTAAATGGAACAACGTGATTGTTTCCCTGACTTATGTTGGTGTCGTTAGTGACAAATGGGTGGAAGTAAAAAACTTTCACCTTAAAGAGATGACGAACAAAAGTCAACTTTTTAACTCGAACTAACTGAAAGTAATATATATACTTTGGATTCTATAATGATATAAAAGAATCCTCCTCCTATTCAATTGTAAAATTGTATATTTTAAAATAACATCAAGATGCACAAGAAAATCATTGACATCTTTCCTTGGTACTAATATATATTCACGTAATCCTTTAATCACTTTATACCAAATAGTACAAAAAAGATCTCCTTGGACGATAATTATATGAACAAAATCATAACAAAAAAATTTTTGTTGGGCACCATAAACTTCAAAACGGATTTCATCAAGACGCCCTTGCCAAATTTTCAATTACTCACACAATCATATTAGTTGGTTGAATTTCTCACACGTAACCAATGTGAAGATTAAACTCTGGGGTTGTTTCTTCCATGCCAAATATAACTATGATTAACAATTACACAAACAAAAACTCTAATCACACCCTCTAAAAGATTTGGGCACACTTAATTCCATAAATATAGGGGAAAAAGTACTAGCCACTAAAGTCATACACTAATTAAGCCATAAACACTAAAAGGCCGGTACATAAGAGTTCAAACACTTAAAATACGGAAACGTCTAAACATCAAACTAAAATGCATATCTTACCAAGAGGACACTTAATTTTTTTTTCACAACTGTCTTTAGTACATTGTAGTTGGATGTTTACCCGTGAGTTTAAAAGACACCCACAAGTCCAATACCAATAATGTCTTTGAGTTATTCAAATTCTCAATAAAATACTATATGTCTATTTGACAAAAGCATCACTCATAATGTCTTTGGTCTAAGGGACATTAAAAGTTATTCTATTCAATTCGATTCTCACTCAATCATCAACTTAAGTAATCTCTACATTATAGTCAACACCCATTGACTCTTATGTAAAGAACATTGGTCACACACCCACAAGTAAAAACAACAATGGTTTAAGTTATCATGTTTCTTCAATACATTAATTTAGTCTCAAACTTACTCTAATTTTTTTAATTTCATGCATTTACCTATTTAATTAGTCGACCTAACCTAACCTAACCTAACCTAACCTAACCAGTCCAAACATTGTAGTCAACACACTGTTAACCTAAAAACAGTTGATCCCAACACCCTGACTGTTAAGTAAAGAAAAGCAGAAGACGGCTATCTAATGAAGAAGAACCATTTTTATTATTAAATTTTTTCCCTTTTTTGGTGTTGACTTACAGACGAGGAACGTGCCGTAAACGGCGGTTGACCAAACTGATGGTCATTTAAATGCTCCGACCAGAGTCTTTTTCATTTGAATAAGAAAAGTACAGTTTACAAGGAATTCCAAATATTATTATATATAATCATTGACCTTGCATGTTCGCCCACGTTCACGTACGTTGCTTGCTTAGCTTTGCATGCTGGCCCACGTTCGACGTCCTGTTCCCGCCATGGTGGGTTTTAACAGTAAATTCCGAGATCTCTGGTGTGAAACCGAAGTTGGGTTTGAGAGAAAAAGGTGGTGGGTCTGTTTGCTGGCATTCACGAGAGAGAGGACTGTTTGTTTAGTTGCCTTGCCAAACACGACTGTGTTAATTAATTCCAACATAACTCCAGACGTTGTCAGATGTTGTAATCTCTTGATTTTTATTAATATATACTGTTTTCGTTATCCGCAATCAAAGGCTAAAGTTTGGACTTTTGGGGCAGATTATGAAAGTAGATGTCCAACCGACACTAAAATAAGGAATTTGAGGATAAATGTCTGGTTTGTGTATGGATTTGAAAGTGCTTGAATAATGTAAACATATAAAAGTAGAGGTTTGGATAGTCTTCATGGTCATAGAATACTATAATTTGCTTGACTCTGACTTTCTAGATTGCATCAAGACTCGCTTTTGTTAAAGAATTTCAGTTCAAGTGTATTTTTAAGGTTTAGGTGCATGGAATTAAAAATAAAGCTTCTTTTAGTGTTTGTTTGTTTGTTCTCAGGGAATTTTATTGTTGGGTATTGGAGTTGTATCAAGATGGATTATTTTGTTATATTATTTTATTTTTATTGGTATCATTTAGATGTAATGAGTGTAAGTGGATCATTCGTGTTCATAAGAGATGGGTTCGTGTGAACTACTACTTATAAAATATGGATCAAAAAATTTGATTGAGAGACTACACAATTAAATTGTGATAAAGTTACATACTAATTTACTTATTTATATAATATATGAGACAAATCAACGAGCAAAAGTATTTTAAAAGTAATTCTTTTTTAGATAAATAAACAAGGAGTTGAAGTTATACTAGTTTATATTCATCTAAGAAAATTCAAAAGAGGGCAATGATAGACAAAGTATGCACAATTCAAGGGTTGCAAAAGCAAGAAAAGGTTGGGAAGATGATACAAGGAGGGTCTAGATGATTGAGATTACGTTTTAGAAATGTAGCAATGCATATTATTAGTAAACTTGTGATAGCGTCTTATGGGGCGTGAAAGTGTCCTATGCAACCTTTGAAGGCAAATTAATAAGTTATAACAAAAGGAAAGAAGGGCTGTTTGAGGTCTATATTTAAGATATGTCTCAGTTTGATCTCAATGCTAACTTGGTTCAAGACATGTAGTGTTCGGGGTGTGAATTCTAGGTGCATAAAAGAGATTGTGGTTTGTGCAAGGATGGATTTTAAGGATGACTATAATGGTGGGTTTGAAGGTTTTATGTGAATATAGAGTCCTAATATTTGTGTACCTTGTTTTGCTTGTGCTCCTTTACTAGTGATGTAATCCTCCTTAATCTCTTATTTATTTACCATTATTCAACTATTTTAAACACGCTCAACTCATTTTTAATTGTTGGAGGCTAGATTGGGGTTGAGGTTGCATGAGAAGGAGAGTGTTTGAGTGTGAAAAGAAAGCTAAAGTGCATGGAACACTATCACATCATGTACATCATGTTAATGTGAAAGAGAATCACAAAGTTTTAAATAGGATATAGTAAAATGCAAAGAAGGTATTGAGTTGGTTTTGGATACATATGACATGGTTCAGAGGATATATTCAGGTTCAAAATAACTAAAAATGGTTGATAACAATGTGCAAAATGGTAAATGCAAAACTAGGTGTAAAATATTGAAGTATGAACTTTTTGTCTCTATTTTTTTTGCTCATTTTTAGCATAGGTGTGAACTACAAGTCAACTATGCTAGAGTAAATAGAAAATAAATTCATTATATGAGTGTATACAGACAAGGATACTTGATAGTTATTTTGGATGTGGTTTATCTAACTCTACTCAGACAAACTCTCCAAATATGTAAAAACACACATAAGATATAAATTAAAATGTACCATAATTTTTTTGTTCATTTTACACATGCTATCAAGAAGTAGGAGTTTGAATGAGATCATGTAGTATGTGAAAGCCATAGATTTGTTATAGAATTGGGCCCCAAGATGAAAAAAATATGAAGTGAACAATGTAGGATCCTTGATAGAATCACTTTAACCATTGGCACAATATAGAATCCATGCATCACTCTAACTAAATTTCAAAATAGGATTTAGGTTGTGGAGTTTCTTTGATTAAGGTGTGTAATATAGGATGCATAAAGGATCACTTTAACCATCATATGGTGTTGATAAGCATACCAATTGTTGAAGTATATATATTTATCAAATTGATTGTGAAGGAGCGAATGGATTTGAGGCAAGGGAAGGAAAATAAAAGAGTCAAGTTTAAACATAAAGTGTGTCGCCTATGAAAGTGGGTGAGGAAAGAAGTGAGAAACAAGAAATACCTTAAATAGAGTTGCTAATTTATTACCTTTGGTAAAATTAGATCTCGCATGGACGGTATAAGTTTTATAATAATAGAATGCACAGAGAGACAAAGGTGGGGAATTAGAAGGCTAGGTTTTCCAATTTTATGATATTTGGGTAATTTACAAACTTTAGAAAGTAGACACAAGGTTGGTAGAATGTTTCTTCAAGGAGAGGAAATGATATAATCAATTTGTTGTAAGAATACATATATAGTGATAGAGTAGAAGAGTTCAATGAAGTTTGTGGAAAAAGGGTTGCAACATGTAAGCTTGCTTGAAACAATACGGGAGAGAGGAACAAAGAGATAGTTTCCCTCAAGGGAAATCCCTAATGTCTCCCCTTAATATAAGGGAAAAGGTTATATACACATGATTATTTTTGAACTACTTAACACGAGACTTAACATAGGATACAAGAACAAAGTATTGAGCTAAGATTTAAGAAATGCAATATATGATAAGAGCGTACAAAATAACATGGTCGAATGGATATATGAATAGCTAAACAAGATGAAAAACAAGGTATCATGTAAGAGTGATAATGCAATGTGATTTAAAACATGACACACAACACGGGGACTAAAATGTAGAATAATAATGATAAATCTATGTTTGAGATGTTTTATTATTAACATAAATGTCTTGAATTTTAATATAGATGGAACTATCACAAAATCATTTAAGATGCAAGTTTTGTAAAAATCAATAGGTTAGAAGTTGAGGCAATTAAGACATACTAAGAAACCAAAGCATGTCATAAGAATTTTGATCAAAGAGAAGAGGTGCAATAATATTACACCTTGCAATGAAAGAGGAGGTTTTGTAACATTATCTTGGAATGAGAAAGAGTATAGATGTGCAGTTAATGAAAGATAAATTTGTGTAAAATAAAGGCATGAGAGGATAACATAAGGGACATAGAAATAATTAAGCAAGATATAGCGTAATAGGTGCATGCTACTAGAAAACATATAATGTATGAAGTTTGGTGCAAGATGTTGTTGTCCTACACTTGCCACAAACAAGCATGTATATTTTTGAAATTAAGAAAATGTGAGGCAAGGAAGTGAGAAATTCAAGCATGCCATAAGAACAATTGGTCAAGAATATTAGATTATCACATGTACAAGTTAAACACCAATACCAAAAAGTAATGTAGTAAAATAGGAGATCTAGTGTGACACCAATTCAATGTGTAACTTGCTAAAGTGCTATAAAATAACTTGGTGAAGATGAGATCATCCCATGAACAAGTTAAACACACGATATACAATTGTTATAGGTGATGTAAGGTAGCATCTCAACCATTATACTTGTCAAAGTATATAGGGTTCAAAGGATAGCGAGAGAAGGATATGTAAGTATCAAGAATACAATAGATATTGTGAAAATTATTATATGAATCAGGTGGTACAAGAATGATCATAATTATCTAATTTCATATCTAACCTATTAAGTTTTTTATGAATTCAAAGTTATGCATGATTAAAAGATAAGGATGCAATACATGTGGGAGGGAAGTTGTAATATAGGAAGAGAAGCATGTTGAGGTGGCTAACAAGAAATACACAATTATTTCTCTTGTGGAACGAAAGGTGTAGAAGGGAAAGTGTAAAAGGGCAATAGGAGGGGAAGTGGATATAGACTATAAGAGCAAAAAATAAGGTCAATATATAAAATAAAGGAGATCCATGCTCAAACTAAGTATATTTGATGCAACTAAAATAATGATAGAGAGAGGGTCACAATGCCTGAAACATAAATGTTTGAGGCATTTATGAATTTCATCCTGTGTGATGTTAAAGAAATGGTTGATTATTTAACCATGATTAATGTTGTTTTTATCATTCAATGCATCAAAAGAAGAATGAGGTACCAAAAGATAAGAGAGAGACATTGTTTGAAAGTAACTATGTGAAAGGAGGTTTCAAGGTAGATTGCAAGGGGGAAAGATGATTGCATCATTGAATCTTTTCACATCATTCTCAAATCAATTTGATCTGAATCAAATCCCCATCTCTAGGGGCATCTTGATGTCTCGCATCTTGTCATCTATCATTTTAGGTATGTGAGCAATCTAACTCGGATCCTCAAGGATCAAGCTTCATTTTGGAGATGATTCTTGAAATCTCATTGGGTATTGGGGCAATCTAACCCTAATTCCTAAAATTTATGCTTCGTTCTGAAGATGGCTCTCAAAAACTCTTTAGACTGTTATCTAGGCAATCTAACCTGGATCTCGGAGGGATAACCTTCATATTGGGGCAATCTAACCCTAATTCTGGAGATAGTCCTGGATCTTCATCAGCTATCAATGGACATCTGGGCAATCTAACCCCGATTTTGATCTTCTCTCAGATGATTTTGCTTCTCAATTTGTTCGGTGTCTTGGCAACCTAACCTAGACTTCCAAAATCTTCATCTTCACTTTAGACTATTCTTTGAATCAATGCGCTACTCGCACATCAATTCAAAGAGGGGCAAAATGTAACACCCCAAAATTGGCACCTTATAATCCAATCAATTTTGGTGCATTTTCTCATCTTTGAAGTCCTGTTGTACTAGGCAAATTCTTCTCCTTATTGACTTTAATTGACTGAGTTTTAAATGTAGAAAACCTAAATTTGCATAAATTTGACATTATATTTAATTCCTAAGTTCTTAGAGTTTATTAGCTAAAAACCCTATGATTAATTTATTTAATTCTAAAAGTCTTAAGTTCTTTTAATTAAATCAATTCCACCCCCTTTAGCTAATATACATAAAAGGAATTGAAAGGTTATTTAATTATTGGATGAATTATCCTCAAAAAGGAATTCCATAATTCCATGTGAAAGGACACTCATGTGGCAATAATCCACCCTTTTATTTAAATAATCTTTGCATTTTTGTCTCAAAAGAGAATGAAGAGACAACTGTTTCTTTTCAAGAAACTCTTCACTCTCTTTCCATGGTTTTCTATAAATTGGGCCTCATTTTATTCATTTTAGAGGATGATTTTGGAGAGCATCAAATCTATAGTCAATTTTGCATTTAATTTCTTTCATGCTTTTAAGCTTAAAATTGCATAATTAGGCTAGTTTTCAATTGGAATTAAAGATATGTTG